>JXPH01020986.1:8628-21820 GCA_001014845.1 Mochlonyx cinctipes
AAAAAATGAATATTCTACCTCCCTTGCGGCAGAGCTTGAAAAACAGCTGTCAAAATCGATTTTACAGTTTGTGCAAACGTAAACAGACATTTGAAAATATTCGGCATAAGTGATAAGGGAATTTGTATTAATTTATTACATTATAGTTTCAAGCTTTTTCGCCATGCAGCACTGTTTCCAATAGTTGTTGTTGGAATTTATGATCGCCAACATTTTGTTCTAAGCGTCGAGTATCTTAATAGATAGTTTTTGATAAGACTATAAAAATTAATTTTGCTTTTATAGAGCACTCTCAAGCTGCTAAAAACGGTCCCAGTGGAACCAATGAACCAATTTTTGTCATTTTGACCATTTTTTACAGGTAATTTTTTCCGATGATGTCAAATTCGGCTTCAGCATCCCAGAGAATCCCCAGATATCAATTTTTCTGGTCCTAATTTACCTAGTTCAAGATTTTCTATTTTTTCTGAGTTTTCATACAACATATTTTGAGAGCCTAACGGTCAATTTGAAATATCTCAAGAACTGGTGGTTCAATAAATGTCAACAGGGGCTCAAATGTTTGTAAATAAAATGTCTACAAGTTCTTACAATATTTCAAGAGGATCGGACCATCAAGAGCTAGTGCAGCTTGCAAAGACCTTTACTTTTGATGAAAAGTACAAAATTAAAATGCCCGGCGATGCATAACGGTCAATTCAAAAAATCAGAAAAAACAAGGATGAACCTTGGCAGCTTTTTCGGGAGGGGAGGGAGGTATGTTTTTGAATTTTATCATTTGAAAAACCTCCATACAACTCCGCTCCAACCTAATACTCAGTCTTGACTCTTGATTTAAAAACTAGCATTTTAAAATAGAGATTGTAAATCGTTAAAATAAATTGCAGGTTTTTCAGCATACCGCAAATGAGAAAATTTTACAGTATTTGATTGCTTTTACATACTTCTAAAAGGTTCAATTGAAGGAATGTACAAAAATCGAACTCAGCCAAATCGACATTAAATCATGTTTTAGACCTCCACGAGATCAAAATTGGGGGGAAGTAGTGAAAGTTAAGTTTCAATTCAATTTTCCATTTTTCCTCGACTGCCCACACCATCAATAATATTAATAATCTCTCAACGGATCTTTACTTATCTTATCAACAGGAATTTTTATCGGAAACTAGCAAATTGCGAATATTTTTTCCAAATTCCTCCTAGATGGAATAAAAATTTCGGCGTCAAAGCGCCGGATCTGGGCTATTACAGAGAAAATTTTGGAAACTAAAAATAACATCATTTATCTGAAAACAGAACAAAACCTCACCCATTGTTTTTATTAGTTTACTGCTTTGATCTAGAATTTCAGTTAACCACCTTTTACTGAAAATTTCAGATAAATGATCTAAAACTAATCTTACCTTCTTAGATTGATATAGATTGGATAGTAGGCGAACTGAAAGTTCTATTTACGCATTTTGATTAAAACTCGTGTTCTGAACTATTAACTTCAGTTGACAGTATATTACTATTTTGTTTAGATTTATTAGAATGAAGGGCTTGCAAAATTTTTAAATACATTATCGACAAATTTCAGTACTTTAAATTTTTTTGCAGGCACAAAATCATTATTTTTAGACTTTTTGATGCCTTGTCAAAAGTCGACAGGGTAGGGAGATATAAATGTTAAAAAACGCTATATGCCATTTCATGGTTTACTCTGATTTTGAGATCCTTTTGTTTCCTTTCCAAGTACCTCTTCTCTTCCACCCTTCAGAAGCCCTTGACGATTGAATAAAACGTATAGTTTTAAACATCAATTTACTGTTTTTGAAAAACTATTTCGAGTGTTTTGTTGTTCAATTTGTTTCTGGGTAATATATTCATTAGTAGCTATTTTGATGAAAATTTGAATATAGGTGAGGTTGAGTGGAGGGAGGGAGATTTTATTCAAAAGATATCCAGTATCTTTTGAAAAGGCTAACGTAGAGGATTCGTATAAAGAGAAGAAAGATGTTTTGTATACCTGAACAAAATTAATTCATAGAAAGATATTTATGAGATATGACGTGAGGTTAGGTTATTCATAAATATACATTCTCCTTACCTTACCTTTCCTTTTGATTTCTTGGCTGATGTTTATCTGCAGAGCAAAAGCAAAATGCTATGCTGAGCATTCAATTAAAGCTTATCATGCTTTTTAGTCCATAAATATTATGTTATTACATACAACAATGTTGATATTCAAATTTCTCAAATTTCGTATATAATGTTCATAATAATGATTATTTTATCTCTTTATCGAGTCATTTGCATAAATATCATATTTGCGCAAGATATTATTACAAAATATCATGTTTACAAGATACTGCTGTTCCTTCATTGTGGTATATATTTTTATCACAAAAGACTTTTTAAATATAATGGGAAGGTCACAGCATACACTGAGTGGCAACATATTTAAAACAAGAGAAAATAATGGTCAAAAATGATTTTCAAATCTTTTTAAATGGTTATTGTTACCACGCTCCTGGTTAAATTTTTTAAGGAACAATAACTTTAGACAGCCCTATAAGTGAAATGGGCAGTAGAGTAAAGTAGTAACCCAAAAATTTTAATAACTAGGCATCGGATTTAAAGAAATAAGAAATGAGCAGTAAAAATTCATTCATAAAATAAGTTAAAACGGTAGGCAACCACAAAGTGTATTGTGTTGCTTTTCATTCATATTTATTGTATATTTTGTGATGGAAACTATATTCAAACTTTGACTTTGAAAAGTATTTACAGAGTTATCCAAGAAAGTCTGGTAATTAGAAGCACCAGAAATGGATAATATTATCCGAAAGCTGTTACATGAACTGTTCTTGGGCTTATATTATAAATTTGAGCTCATTCCGATCATGGAAACCCAAAATTTCTGAAAGCTCCTGGTACAAAGGAGCGGTGATCTAGCCCTAGACTTTTTTAGGAACTGTTCTTGGATATTTTCCACAAGATTAAATTCCAAGCTCATTCTGATCATAAGAACTCAACATTTCTGGAAAATTCAGGTGAATTTGTATCGAAGCTACAAAACTCCGTGATCAGATTCATCCCGAACTCTACATCTACGAACTCATACTTGGTATTGACGAAAAAAGCATCCATACCTAATTTTATAAAAATCGGTTGAGGTAAAAGTATGGTACTGTATTTGGAAGCACCAGGAATGGATGATATGATACCAAATATAACAAAGAGCTGTTCTTGGGCACCGATCAAAAGCTTATAATTCCAAATTTGAGCTCATTTCGATCACTAGAATTCAAGATTTCTGGAAGCCCCTTGTATATACAAAAGCCCTGTGATCCCAATGTTCCAGAGTCAAAGTTTTTACTTCTAGAAGTGAAAGTCATGCGTTTGGTCCAAAAATGAAAATCGTCCAAAAAAACACGCTTTGGACCTCTAGGAATCATTTCTGACCAAAATTCGTTTGATAAGGACACGTGATCCATTTATATGAGAGCTCAATCCAACAAAGGCTTCTGTGGGGTCCCATACAAAAGTTCGTCATTATATCGATAAAACTGATATAAATCACACATTTATGAATAAAATCTTTTGAAATTTTGTCCAAAATTATTAACTGGTACCCACTTTATGCCCTAATTGGACAAAGACTTCTGTGATGGGCTCCCATACAAAAGTTCGTCATTTTATCGAGAAAATCACTCTAAATCCGACCTTTATGACTAAAATCTCTTGAAATTCTGACCAAATTGTTAATTGGTGCTCGTTTTACGTCTGTCAATTTTTAGCCCAGTCGGACAAACCCATACAAAATTGACATTTTTATACCAAAAATGATGAATCTTTATAATAAAACGGAGTGACGTCATCAATAATCTAATCAGTACGTCCCCTCTAATGGCAACCCTAATTAGCCGGAGCGACGTTAAGAGCGAAGCCATAGAAAAAAAACTATAGAAGTTAAAGTATTGAAGCCGTATCGGCCTGGTTCTTTAGGAAGTGTTATTGCATACTCAAATTTTAGTGGCTTAGTATGGAGTCTCCAGACTCCGTGGCCTGATTTGGCTCATGCTTGCTTTTGTTGAGAAAAGCCTCCCCTCTAAATTTCAGCCAAATCAGTTGAGAATTACATGACACTTCGAGAGCACAGACACACACAGAAACACACGCATTACATAAGCTTTCCTTTTATATCTTTATAACACGATGAGAGAAAGAAAGAAAAGCTAAAATTATTATTTTCACAATTAATTTTTACAGTTTTTTTTCGGAAACAATATACCCCGTCATTTCTGCAAAGTGTTAAACAAGAAAAACCCAAATATTTACTTACAATTTTTTTGGTATCGGTTCAATATTCGGCATTTGTGCAGTTTCACAGGTTTTTACTTTAACTTCTATGAGTTAAGTTGGTCCAAAAATGAAAATCGCCCAAATCAACTTTAAAACACGTTTTCGATCCTTTGGAGTTACTGCCAACCGAAATTGGGTGGACGTCTGGCACATTAAGATCCTGCTATCACTATCCGTAACATGTCTCAAGAAAACTCCAACACGATTTCTTCGAAATTTTGCAGGATACGTGATTCATTCATATGAGGGCCCAATCAGACACAGGCTTCTCTGGGCTCTCAAAAGTTCGTCATTTTATTTANTCAAGTTGCATAATCTTAGGCGAATATATTAAATTTTGAAATTTGATTTTAGTTAAGCTCAAATTGCATAATCTGTAGGTGTTTATTAAAGCTACCAACTATTGAATCCCTCCCGCTTGAAATTTAAAATGAAAAGAAAAATAGATAAGAGAATAGAAAACATTAACTTCTTTAAGTTTAAGTGTTGCCTTTGGTCCAAAAAACTATAGAAGTTTAAGTCATGAAGCCGGTTGCTTTATATTGAGTGTGATGTGCAGAGATCAATTCACAAGCCTAGCCTCAACCTTATTTAGGTTCACAATAAAAGGATCTTGCATAGTAGATTAGATTGATCCCTTGGTCAAAATGATTGTCAGTCAGTGTAATTAATCAAATAATTTTCACGATAAGAAACCCAAAAAATTTCCTCTATACAGAAATAGTCTCATAATAATGGCATTCATAAACGCTAGAGCCAAACATGTATACAAATAAAATAAAATAATGAATATGAATGTCATTTGATTCCATCAAAATGGCAGCTCCTCCTTAATATGATAAATGAGGAAACATCAACCATAATATTATTATAATCAAATTTTTAGCGAAATTGATGTTGCTTTTAATATCGTCGTCGTCGTTCGCTTCTCATTGGACGGAATGTAAAATGCGGGCATTGAAGGAAGAAAAAAAACAGAAAAAGAATTTAAAGTGAAAAGTCTTCAAGAGAAACGTTATTGTGTTTTGTGGATGTTTCTTAAATCCTATTATGAAATTCCATCAGATTCTTTTTATATTTCTGATTGAAATCATAATAAAATCATGAATAAGCCAGCGAACAAAAGAAATAAAATAAGAAAGTTATTTTCAGATTAAAAAGCAATTCAGAAATGGAGCAATCAGTGGTTAAATGGGAATTAAGATACAGATTCTTTTTAAAGTTCTTTAACTTTAAAAAATGTTATGGGACAGTATTTGTTTTAACATTACAATTCAATTTAGAAAAATAAAAATACAGAAAGTTTTTTTAGGGGAAGACATTAAGGAAAAGGAGATTATTACGCTGATTTGCTGATGCTGGTTCGGTTGATAAATTCACTTCACATGTATTATGTAGCTGGAGCATAAAACAACCTTCTGTAATTTAAAATAAACGTAAATCTTATTTTTATTTTTTGATTTACGTTCATTCTCATAAACTTTTACTCCTTTGAGGGATCGAGTACAGCAGAAAAAGAACATATACAATCTTGTAGCATTATGTTTCCAGCAGGGCATAAAAACATTTCTTCGTGATAAGTATGATCATTCAGATATTCAAGCTAAATAAGAAAAAAAAGATGATTCATGCGATCTCAACCAAAACAGTTGAAATTTACGTGAGGTATCATATTACTCTGCATCTAGTTCTTTCCCGTGGACAGTACTCCAAAGCTTCTTTTGTTACTGATCCGGGCTTCGTTGGGCCCCTTCGTAGCACATGGCCGATCCATCCAAGTTTACGTCACCTGATTTCTATCTCCATACTGGTCATATCACATTGCTGCCATAATTCAGTGTTAGTAATCGTTCGAGGAGAATTTACGCAGACATCGCTTGACAAATATCTGAATTTTATTGGTGACTGTTTCAGTCATTTTCTAAGTTTCGGACGCGTACAGCAGTGTGAATAGTACAAGACTTCGAAATAGTCAAAGCTTGGTGTTTTTTGATATAAGGTCTGAGCGCCAGATGTTATTTAGCACATAAACTCTTCCTCTCGCAGTGTTGAACCTGCTTTGAGCGTCTTCGTCGGTACCACCATTAGTTGTAATCTTGCTGCCGAGGTTTGTAAGACGATCATCCACATTTCTCCATTTTATGCCATGCTTCTCTACATCAAATGCTTTGCGCAGCACATCATCCAACACAACCAGGAACAACATAGGGGATAGGAAGCATCCTTTTCGAACACCATTCTTCACGGGAATAGGGTCAGTGAGCCTATTCTGATGTATGACGTGGCAGGCAAGTGAAGTTGTCGTAAGATTCCTTGATCAAACCAATAATATTTGCTGGAACTTCTCTATCGCTTAAACTTTTCCAAATTGCGTCCTGCTTTAGCAGATCAAAGGCTTTCTGGAAGTCAACGAAAACTACGTACAGTGGTCGGTTCCACTCAATACACTCCTCAATTATGATTCTGAGCGTATTTATTTGGTCGACACAGGAGACGTGCTTTCGAAAGCCTGCCTGTTCTCTTCCACATGATTTTACTGAGAATGGACTGCAGTATGATCCCTCGCCAATTGTTACAGTCACTTATATCACTTTTCTTTGGTATCTTCGTTATCAGACCCTGTTTCCAGCCACTTGGAAACGTGTTAGTGTTCCTGACATTACATAAAAATGGATGGAAAATGTCAGTTGATAGGTCTACGACAGTTTTGAGGACTTTTGGAGGGATATCATTTTACAACATTAAAAAAACGATTAATTAGTGTTTACTGAAATTTGCTTAAATTACATTTGGGTATTTTGTTGGTTTGAAAGTCTTTCCAATACCTTTCCACAATTATAAGAAGATTGGTCGAACAAATGTAAAAAAACATGTGAGTCAAAGCTGAGCTGAGCATACATTATGTGCATATAATAAATAAAAATGTTACTTTTCATGATTATAACTTGGTTTGTTTTATACTTTTATGTGCACAAAATCTTAAGTAAGCAAAAGAGTCTCGAGTCAAGTCGAAATCTGAAGAAAAAACAATTCAGGCTGCAATAGTAAAGCAACCTCAAGAGATTTTTTACGATTATCTGGAGAGAAGAACTTACTTCTTTTTTATGTAGCATCGTAAATTTTAATGATAACTTTATTGAGAAAAGCATTTCAAATGCTAAACATGATCATCGTGGTTATAAACAAATAAAATATTTACTAAGAAGAATATAAATTTTTGCATCTTTTCTGCATGTTGAAGTGTGAAATCACTTGCTTTTCATAAAATCATAATACTAATATTATGTTCTTCAGAATGATAACAAACAGTTTGTTTACATTTCAAAATCTAATAAAAACCTAATTACGTTTGTTTGATTTAAAGAGGTTAAAGTACCAGGACAAAATTAATAAAAAATATATCTTTTTTGAAACCTAAAGCTGAAGCTGAGAAATTATTATGAGAACTCCTATCCCTATTCCCATCATTTTCCTCTTGCTCATTCAATTTTTATACGGTCAAAATTAATTTTTAGTGAATCTTAATTGTCTGTCTTTGTAGCTTGATCGGTAGTGCGTCTACAAATTCAAATCTAACCTATGAAGATTGAATTGACTTGCGTTTTTCATCGTTGTTGAGAAGATATATTGCTTTGCGTGTGCTATTATTCATGAATAATAGGGTACAAAGGTGATTTCTGACATGTCTCGTCTGAGCCATGCTATCAAAAATATACTTGCTGTAAAAACTTCAATTAGGATAGAAGGCGTCGAAGAGGTTATTCAGTATCCTTGGAGAAAAAATTGAACATGACTTGATGGGTACAACTAACTGGTAACTAATTGACATAACCATTAAAGTTTTGGTGGTTCGGAATCCACTATAACCTATAGGTCCACTAATACATAGAAAGTTCTCTGAAATATGAGGACTCGCGTGATCCCCCTAGGTTACTATAGGCCTTGTTATTACATATTATTAATAAATTAAATTTGGCCTAACACTTTTAATTTTTGGCCAACCAAAATCGATTGATTTTTATTTTTTCAAGTACAAATCTTGGAGTTCTGCATAAGCTTCTGCTGGCTTGTAATGCTTGTCCGAGATCTGTTCATCATACTGTAAGGCGTTTTGATCACATTTCTCATTTAGAGTCCATGTGTACTTGTTTTTGCCAAAAACCATGGTTTTGTTGGTATTATGGGAAATATTTCGTACGTATATCTTCCAACAGTACCTTGATCCCAACTTTTCTACCATCCGTCAAAGTTGTTTTCTGTTTCAATTAACTCCTCTTCGTATTGTTTGTTTACCGATTCCATTCTGTGCTCCTTCTTTCGCCAGAGTGTCTGCGATTTCATTGCCTATAGTTCGAACGTGTGATGGGCACCATACAAAACGGATAATATATCCCAAGGGCTCTAGTCCTCTACTAGTAGTCGTTTGATCTCTAAGAATCATAGGACTCGTAATTTTGATTTATCAATACATTAAAGATAGCATTTGTTGTTATCGCTCAGGATCCTTCTGCTAGATTTTCCAGTTCTTGCCTGTATCAATTTTGGCACTAAACAAGAGTGTCTTTACATTGAAACGATAGCAATTGAATGTTGGTTGTGAGATGAGATTGTAGTTTTGAAGGTCGCGAAAGAATTGTTGCAATTAGTTTCTGCCAGACGCTCTAGCAGTGGCTGTATCGAGTGTTCGGTTGACATTATCGAGTAAATGAGGAAACTTCCATTTAGTTCAGCGTATCGAGACCTTAACGAGGCAACTCCTGCCAAAATTTCCAATACGCTTGTGGAGGACGGCTAGCACAAGTTCCTGAGTTCCTAAGTTCCTGCCATCCGATAATTTGCAGGCTTTGACTTGCACCTGGAATGAGATCCCCAGCTTTTTCAGGAATTTGTTTTAACAGTTTGGGCTTTTGATCCATAATAGTTTAGTTATAGACACAGACTAATGATGTTGCACTCTATTTCTACATGAATTTACGTGATTCCTAATGATTAATTTAAAAAGTCATACGTAAAATACTAAACCTATTATTCGCCTTAAAATTACAACTTTTTTATTTTCATCCTTCGTTATTCATAACCATAAAATTTAAAAGTAAATTATTTTATGCAGCGCACGTTTTCCATCCAAATTCACAAGCTCTACACAAAAGTTATGTTGCTTTAAAGCTTTTCGTACATAAAACGTAAAAAGAAGCAAAATGATGTGAGATAGTTAATAATGAAGTTATTACCTCGTTCTTTTGCTTCATAACAAAAGAGAAAAAGGCGCCATAGTGTGGGTGGTGATGAGGGCAGAAGAATAAAAATGAGACAACGTAGCAGAATGATGTTGATGCATAAATTAAAAAAGATAAGATTTTTTTTCCCACCATCACCATTGCCATAAACAGGTACACACAGGTGCTATATACTATACACTTATAGTAAAATTATTCTTTCATTATTCACACCTTCAGATTGAGAATTATTTTTTATGTTCCTCATAATACCAATAGGGCTAACTCCACCTAATACTTATTTGAATTTCTGATACATAGGGGCGGATTGTTATTAGGTCACGTAGTTTTCGTCGAAAATTTTTAGAAAACCTAATCGTGTATGAAAAATGACATTTTGCATTGTTGCATCTGATGGATTTATTGCCAATAAAAATCAAAAAAATATTTAAAATTTGATTGTGTCACAAAACGCCATATGGAAAATTATTTTTTTTACTGCTAGCTTGGCAGCATTTTTATTTTTATTTTTTATTTCGTATCCCCATTCAGCAGTGGTGGCAGCAACATATGTCAGTAATTTTCGAGTTCATTTTTCTGCATTTTATCAAGTGTTTCAAATCTGAATATTCACCCACAATCAACATCCCAATTCGATGACGTCAATTCTATACACGCTTAGATTGTCCCAAGATAAAATTGGTTAGTTTTGCGGAATTTTTCAAAGTTTCATGACAAATGGACGACGGAACAAATTAAATAATTGTACGGAATCGTAAAAATATTATTGATAGCAATCACTTTTTTCACAATACCTTTTAAATCCGTTAACCGATTTTGCTCAAAATTTGAAAGGTTTATGATATTAAATACCTTATTTATAACAAACTTTAGTTTGTATTTGTATGTGGTTTTCGAAGCAAAAGCTTTTGCGGCCTCCTCTTTGGGACCCCAAGATTTAATTTTTAATTTTTCACATTTTTATGGAGTATGTAGGACTTACCTTCCCAGAGATATGGTGGATCAAAGTTTAGGTGAACGAAAATCATTCACCCAAGTGTAGAAATGTCATTGGGCGTAATTGCGGTTTTAAACCTAGGTATGATCATTAGCTTTAACAGTTATTCGGGCAATTTGAAGATATGGAGAGCAACATATAGTTCAAAATAAGTTGAACCAACTATAGAAGCAGAAGTGTGCCAGCATCACTGTTGTGAGGAGTTGAATTCCAACAACAACAGCACTCGAGGTTTGAGATTGAGTTTTAGACCTCTTAGTTACAAATGGAATCTGTTGTTCTTTGTTATATGTGTCAACTATTTTCCACTGCTCTATTCAAAACCAGTCATAAAAAGATCCTAACTTATTGCGCCGATGAATGTAACATTGGGCAGAATTGTCACTGTAAGGGGTTTCACAGTTGAATTCCTGTTGACACTTTCGAAAAATAGTACAAACTTTTGCCATTTTTCTGGAAGTAGCATGATTCCACGTTCATAAAACTTCTGATCTTTGCTGGCAAAGACTGATGTTCTCATTTGAAGTAAAGATTTTACCTAAAAAATCTTGTAGAGACCGGAAAAATTAATAATCTGAAAGTGCCAGATCCGTCATAAAAGGATCCTAGCTTTTTGCGTCGATGAATGAAACTTTTGGTTGAGATTGACGGTTAAAGACAATCAAAAACGGCTTTTCACTCTTAATAATCTTTCGAACAGTTTTGTTTTCTACTACCGACGTTTCGTTCAATATATTAACTCCTTCAGGGTTTTAAAAATAATTGAATGAACAATTATTTATAAGACGTCGGTAATATAAAATAAAATTGTTCACGAGATTATTGAGACTGAAAAGACGTTTTGATTGTCTTTAACCGTCAATCTCAACCAAAAATTCATCATCCTCACAGTCGTAATCATTTAATTGATGAATGAAATGTTGGCCAGAATTGTCACTGTAAGGGGTTTTACCGTTGAATTACGTGGCAGGGAATTTTTTGTTAACATTTTCGAAAAATAGTACAAATTTTTGCCATCTTTCTGACAGTAGCATGAACCACACTCATAAAACTTCTGATTTTTACAGCCAAAAACTGATGTTAGTCATTTTTGACGTCCAAATTTGAAGTAAAGGTTTTACCGTCTAAAAACTCTTGTAGAGAACGGAACAACTAATAATCTGAAAGTTACAGATCTGGAGAATATATATTGCATCCAAGCTGTAATTTTTTTTTGTGAGCTACCAATTTGGCATGCGTTCCCTACTATTTCTAATTCTATAACAGCACTGCTACCAAACTTTTATGAGGTCTAACATTGTCTTGTGGGAACACTGATCAATTCTGGCCTTTTCTGTTTGAGTGCTTATATCAACTTGTTCAGTTGATGACATTACACTTCAGAACTGATCGTGTTATTCTTCGGTAGTAGCTCAAAGAAAACAAGCTTGGCCGTCATAGGTTTAAATTAAATACAATCCAGCCATGCCCCTTTAAATTTTTTGCCGAAGAAAAAGAAGCTCACAGAAACGTTTCCCTTGAAATCCCACCAAACAGACAGCATCACCTTTTGGCTTTGAGCTGTTTTACTCCATGATCTCTTACGGTTAACATTTTAGTAGACATTCACTATCTCGTCTCTAGTGATGATTTTCATTAAAAAAAAGATAATTTTCTTGACGCTTGAGAAGCAAATCACAGACCTCAATACGACGGATCAAATTGATTTCTGTAAGAACATGAGAAGCCCATATGTTGAGTTTTGAAACTAAACCAAGGCGTTTCAACTTCAAGTGATCATTAACGGTTGAATTCGATACATTTAATCTGTTACTGATCTCAATGCCCTCATTTTACCTTCTTCAATTGGCATTTCAGAACGTGGTGCATCTTCAAGATCATAATTGTTGGAACGAAAATTTACAAATCAATTTTGGTACCAGCGTGCAGCAGTATTTTTACCTTTTCGATGTCGATATGTCGAAAAGGCAGCTTAGACTTTCCATATTTGATAGGGCACCAAACAAACATAAACCAAAATTTATTATAAAGAATGAAACAAACTTTTCCACAAACAAACCCTGCTATATCAGTTCAGTTATGGCTAGCCCCTAGGGCCTTAGGAAGGTAAGGGAAGGCAAACCAATAGAAGTCTCCATTTCTTAAGGCACACTTCAATTGTTTCGGTTCTTCAGACTGAAACTTTTCCAGTTTTAGCTTGTTCTTACTACTTATGTCACCAGACATCAGATTGCCAGGCTGTCTATAAGGCACTAAACTCATACAGTATAATGTATGGTTTTAGAATGCAGGAAGACTTTGGAGGAGCTTTCTAGCAGCAATCGTGTCAGACTGATTTAGGTACCTGGCCACTGTAACGTGAAGGGCGATAGTAAATTCTTTTANAGCAGCAATCGTGTCAGACTGATTTAGGTACCTGGCCACTGTAACGTGAAGGGCGATAGTAAATTCTTTTAAACCTTTCAGACCTTCGTGTGAGAAACAGCGTAATTTTCCGCTGTACACCTCACCCCCGAATCCATCCATCCAGTATAAAATATACTGCATGTAAGTATTATTTTTCGAAGCCGAAACTAAAAGCTTTAATAATAGGATTTGTATATAAATATAT
>JXPH01021002.1:586-16195 GCA_001014845.1 Mochlonyx cinctipes
TTAAAAATTGAATTAAAATACGCATTTCACTCAAAATTCATCGGACCATCCCATGGCTTTTCAGTAAATTAGTTTTCGTGCTTTATGATTTGAATGTATAATTAAGTTTTAAAACCTGAAGAAATAGGTAGTATACAACTTCAAAACGTTGGAAAGATGAACAAATATATTTTTGCTTATTTTGCAACGTCCAACAGCCATTTGAATTTATTATCCCTAAAAAAAAAACTTAAGTTCCAGAAATCTATTGAGACTACAGAAATTCGAAAAGGTTTTCTTCATTGATTTTTTTGTTTATTTTCAAGTTCTAAAAATTTCCATTTAACCATTTTAAATGTCAAGAACATATGCATTGTAACACATAGTGCAGTATATAAACTATATTTATCATATCCTTTTTCAAGGATAAATCATCTTCCCCAGGTGCAAGCAATTTATTGTTGCATAAAATACTATATGCATTGCAGAGCATTACATTTTTAGGTTATATGTGTATTTCAAATAAATATTTCTGCATGAAAGATGTTAATAATTTTAAATTAAATTATTTACTTGTGGAACACCAGGTTCCTCCATATTTAATATTTCTCCATTTCAAGGCACACTTCATTTACTTTTATTTTTCTTTATTTTTCACGAAGTTTCTCTAAAAGCAGAAAAAATAATGCCAGCTTTGCACAGCAAAACTTATGAAAATCATTAATTTTTAATTTTCCATACACTTAGGTACACACAATATACAAAAATGCACTCTGAAAAAAATGTTATCCTTTTTGGTTTTCACCCCTGCTAATTTTTTTGATTATTTTTTTCTGAGTGTATATTTTGCACAATAACATAAAAGTTTTTTTTCACTATTTTATGTGCTTTGGCGTATTTGGATTCAATTCACAAAGCAAAAGCTTGCATGTTTTCTGTTGATTTCAGTTTCAGTTCATAACAAACATTAAGGTTTAAATATTAACAAAAAAATATGTTTTTAATTCCTGACTATGTTGGAAATATACACTTATTCGGTACATATATTATTCATGTATGATGTACAAGATAAACATACCTTTCTCTTAATTTCGGATTACATTTCTATTTTCGTTTTATTTCTTCCAGATATAAAAAAGAATGGATTTTCCTCTTTCCTTAGAAATATTTTCAGTTTTTAGCTGTTTTCTTACATAAAATAACACTATCAAAAGCAATGTTTATCCATGTTTTATCGGAATTTAGGAGAAAATTTGATGTTATAAAAATGAATATTTTATTTCTTTTACGCCTGGTAATTTGTACAATATGTATTTTTAGTCAACTGAAAAAATTAAGTTCGGCAAAATCATGTTGTAAAAACTCATCTCATATATAAGATTAGATAAAATATATTTATTTACAAAAATAATGTTTCAGAGCTTTACTGAATACGAACGTTACTAGGAAAACCCGGGTAAATATGTAGCGAAATCTAGTCGAGAAAAATGTCATATCACAACACTGTATATCAAGTTTACTTAAAGGGCACATACAGTAGTCGTAAATGTGAATAATTCAATATATAGATACTTAGATTGATGTTTTTATATTAAATTAATGGATAATATAATAATGTTCAGTAATTTGTTAGGAATAGATTAGATTGGTGTCATCAGTGTTCAATTTTACAAATTAGAATCATTTATACATGCATTACCTACACTTTATTAGTTTTTCATAAAAACCTACGTTTAAAAGAAATTATACAAATTACATTATATTAAATTATGCAGCCTAAGTAAGTGGCTGTTTACTGGAAAATACACAGAAGACCTCAAAATTTCTTTTCAAAACACAAAATAACTTTGCACGGTCAGGGCCACGCCCGGCGTCGGGTTAAAAACATCACTATCTTATTATACTTTAGAATACGGTAGATATGATTGAAAACTACAAACGGTGTCACGCATTCAGTGAAATTTTGAGTAAGTCATAAAAAATTGCCCTTTGTAGTTTTCAATCATATCTACCATTTTCTGAAGAAAAACTGAGACGACTTTTACCGAATAAGATAGGGGTGGCACCGGAGTCTGTCGAAGACCAGGCCATGCTGGGGGAGAAGGGGGGTAATTTCTGATACATATGTCAGACAACCACCTAATTTGTGTAATAAAAATAGAGTATAACATAAGCAAAGTCTCATAGGGGGCCCTGTATCTAAAAAAATATACGCACAACTGCCTCCCAATAATAAGACTTTGAATTGAGGAAGAAAATTGTGGTACTCTGAATCTAGATCAATATAGGGTGTTTACTTACTTACTTACTTTTCGCCTTATCCAACGGTGTTGCTGAACTGCCTCTAAGAGCATAGGCCATCAATAAAAAGTCGCCATCTCGTACGTCGGAGTGCAATTTGCTTCAAGTCCCATATATTGTTAAACGAAGAGCTGCCACTTTGAACTGCCCAAGCATTAGCTTCCGCCAAAGTTGAGCGACGCCAGGTGTTTTTCGGTCGTCCTCTTCTTCTGCTACCTTGTGGGTTGTACACAAGTGCTTGGTGACAAACTTCTTCGGGACTTTTTCTGAGAGTGTGCCCAATCCAACCAAATTTTCTCCTACGTATTTCAAGATTGATATCCTTCTGTTCTGTTCTTTGCCACAATTCTTCATTAGTAATGTAGCGTGGCCAAAAGATACGTAGGATTTGCGAATACAACGGTTGACGAAAACTTGTATTTATCGCTTTATCTCCTCTGTAACGAGCCAGGTCTCACAACCATATAACAATACAGACAGTACGCATGATCTAAATATGTTGATTTTAGTTCTGGTGCTATAGATCGAAGAGCGCCATATACGATTAAGGACAATGAATGCACCACGTCCTATAATATAGGGTGTTTAGCTTCCTAATATGAGCTGGCTGCACTACAGTAACTCCGATTGGGATCATGCGAAAAAAAGTTTTGGTCCTTCAGCTAGCTTTTTTGGTAGGTGCTGAGTGATGTAAAATGAACCTACCACAGAAGTGGATTCTGACAGGGTCTCTAAACACCGTCTGTGATAAGTTAAGGGCTGGATAGGGGCTTATCTTAGTTCGAATATGAACTACCTCTACCACAAAGTCTCTATTGAAACAGTCCTTTATTTGTCCGGACTTTCCATAATTTTTTTGTACTTAAGATCTATCGTAGATAATCTTCTGCGGCAAGCGCAGATCAAAGGAACCTTGTCTTTTGATGCAAATTGACCCACAGAAGTGCCCTCAGAGGGTTCAGATAGAGTTCCTGCTGAAAAAAAGTTTTGGTTCCTCGAATCTGTTGTAGGATATCTGATGTGGCAGGCCCGTTGATGCAATCTAACCTTACAACAGAAACGCCCTTTTCGGCTCTTTCGTAGATCACCTTCTGTTATAGCTACAGGTCAGTATATTCAATCCCTTGATGTCATCTGACCCTATCATAAAAGTGCCTACTGGAGGATTCCCACATTGTCTGTCACTTATATTGTACGTTACCTTCTGTGGTAGACGCGTATCTATAGGGTCTTGTTTTAGTACCCTAATTCAAACTGCTCCTACCTCAGAAATTTGTTTTCAATGGTTCCAATTGGAATCATGTGGACATTATTTTATAGTACTTCAGATTATCGTAAGTAATCTTCTATGGCAGATGTGGATTGCTAGAGCCTAGTCTCTTGACGTAAATTAACCCTACGACAACTGGTCCCTCAAATCTATCAAATGCCAACTTCTATGGTAGATACAGGTCGATAGTCTAGTTTTTTAATGCAAATTTACCTTGTCACAGAAGTGATAAGGTAAATCTACAATTTGATCTCTAGGATTTTTTGTTGAAAGCCTGCAGAATTATTGTTGCACTTTGGAGTTATCGTAGGTCAAGTTCTGTGGTAGCTACAGGACGATTGGCCCTAGTCTCTAGAAGAAAACTGTCGCTTAGAAGGTCTTTTACATGCCAAAAGAAAAATTTGGTCAGAACACCATCTAAAGAAGGAGCAAGGTTGGTCCCTTGCTGCGAACTAACCCTAACAAAGAAGTGACCTGATTGATATTATGCGAAATTAGTTTTTGATACGAAAATATTGATAGTAAAAGGATCATTTCAAAAAAATAATTACTGATTAAGAAACCTAAACACTCCTAATAGACAGAGTGGGTGATCAAAACAAGGTCTGGAGAGATGACCGGAATATTGAGGTTTGAATCGATAGAGGTCAGTGAGGGCAAAGTTTATTATATACGTCAAAATCTGGGGATTTGAAGATCGACTCGCAGGACGATTTCAAGAGGTCAAATTTTTAATTCTTTGGTTCCATCAAAGGTCCCGTCTGTGGTTAGCTGAATTATATTCAGGGTACGTAGCGGCTGGTAAATATAATCGCACAGTTTTAGGGAGTTTTCGATGCATCAATTACAATTTCAATATTTCCTCCTTGTTTTGGCTTTCAACTACAGACGATTACTGAGACTATCTTAGAGATGCCCGTGAGGATATTGGCTAATAGGGATAGGTCAAACAATCAAATTTTTAACTTCTATTAGCCAATATCAAGTAGGGCATGTCTGAGAGTGAAGTAGAGTCGACATCAGTCAATTGTGAACATAATTGAACCATTTAACTAACCAACAAATGGAGACCTATACTGAATTATTTTAAGATTGGTAATAAAACGGCATATGGGTGAACCATTAAACGCAAGCAAAAGGAATATTCAATATCAGGGGTTTTCAGGGACGAAAAAATACGAAAGCAGAGCTTTATCCTTTGGCAACGAAAAATATTACGTTCCTAAAACATAATGCAACTATGACGTAAAATTATGTTGAAATCAGAGTGTGATAAGACTATCCTTATTTTTATGTTGACATAACATAAAATTATGTCGTGAAAACGTGTTCCTACAACGGATCTTTTTTCCGAAGGATATAAATAAAGAACATTTCTTAAACCATAGCTTATTAGTTCTCTCATCCCTAGTCCCACACAATAATGTACTTATTTTGAAGGACGATTG
Source organism: Mochlonyx cinctipes (assembly GCA_001014845.1). Lineage (NCBI taxonomy): Eukaryota > Metazoa > Arthropoda > Insecta > Diptera > Chaoboridae > Mochlonyx > Mochlonyx cinctipes. The sequence continues at coordinate 5,585 of JXPH01021002.1, forward strand.
TAAACTAAACTGTTTAACAATGCATAAACAAGCAGTTTTGTGAACCTAACCTAGAAATGCAAAAAATGCAAAAAATGCAAAGAATACACCAAAAGTTATTTTCAAGTTAAATGGAATAGTATTTTCCCATTCTGGATACCATTTGTGGCATCAAAATGAAAGAAAGATAATTATGAAAATAAAAAAATATAAATATTCATTTTTGTTAACACAATTTTCTCATTCTGTAAAGCAATAAATTAATTTGAATCAAGATGTAGAAACACAAATAACAATAATTTATAAATTTTGATTTATAATTGAATTTCTTTCTTTTTCTCGTTCTTCCGTGGATGATTGAAAAAAATAGATGAAGATGATGAGCCTAGATGTATCCAGCTAACAAATCAGCATAAGGGAGCCATTCGATTCATTAGGAAGGTGAGTTTGAAGTTTTTTTTTTGAAATTATTTTAGCTTTATTACTTTTTCTACTATTTAATAATTAATTAATTATCTTAATGTAGTATCTCTCTATATAAAACAAAGATAATAATTTTAAGAAGTGTTTATTTCAATTAAATAATATCTATATTTTGAATGACATCGAAAAAAAATCGAAAAGATGAAGTATTTTGTAGCCCGACGAAAATTTAAAGAGGCCTTAAAACCGTATGATGTCAAGGACGTCATGGAACAGTATGCTGCTGGACATGTTGATCTTCTAGGGAGAGTCAAGAATGTCCAAACTAGGTACAAAATATAATTTTTGTTCTGTTTTTCTAATTCTTTCCTTCCTTTAACTTATATTTACCTTTTTTTTGTTTAAAAGTATTGTAATCTATTTTAATTTATTTTATATTTTTTTTATTTCTGCACATATTCTTCTTACTTATACTAACATATGTATTCCTAACACTTTCAAGTGTGTATTTTGTGATGACTAATGCTCAACCTTAACAAACAAACTGAATTTTATTCATTTCATTTCATTTTTTCATTTTCTTACTCTGGTGAACATTTTGGGGATGGTGCGAGTATCAAGGATCCTTTTAAATAAATATCAAAGGGCTTTGAAATTCCATCCTGTTTTCTTGGTATTACACATAACATATTGTTGTATAAAATAATCTACGACCAAAATAAATAAATGGAATGGATCTTAAGAGGTTTTTCCGAAACTCTTCATCATTCATCAATCCTTTCTTCCATTTCTTTTTTCACAAAAGAGTTTCCCTCTAAGACTGTTAAAATATAAATGTGGAAAAGTAATTACTTAGATGTTCATATTATAAACTTTGTCTCAAGGAGCTTTTAAAAGCTCTTCCACGTCGTACATCTTGCAGTGCGCATTTAATTAAATTCTAATTAAAAATTCAAAAGAGACTTCTTACATGTTTCGTTGTTTTGATTTTGAGTTTTCTCAGGAAGTCTCTTGAAATATTTGAGGTTTAAAGAGAACCCGTGAACACTACAGAGCGGAGTCGAACAAGAAATTTTGGAAGCACACCGTCTGATACGGATGACATTCGATAGAGGTTGATTATACTGCGACTACGTCCTAAAGGCTGCTAGGACCAATTTCAATAGCTGACAGTGCCATCTGACAATACTGCCATTATCCATATTGATCCAATAAAAGCCTGACCCTATTACAGACATGCCCACCTTGTTAGAATTTTTGAAATTTGAAAAACAAAATCAAACTAACCCCAGGTGCCCCTAATAATCCAGACATTGTCTGATATAGGCTCACAGTCAGCTTCGTCGTTTAATGAATATTTTTGTAAGCCCAGGTGGCTTTCGGTACAGCGTCTGCCTATCAACTACAATTATTCGAATCCGACCCGTGACGATTGAATTAAGTTGCGTTTTTTCATCCACTAATACCTAGAAAGTTCTCTGACGACTCGCCTGGTTCCTGTAGAATACTATAGGCCTTATTATTATTATTATATTTTTGAACTGTGAATACAAAATGAGTGGAAGTGCTGAATTAAACCTGTAGTATAAGTAAAAGTTAAGCTAATCAAATCTTTATTTATAGTGTAATCGGTTTTCTTAACCCTCCGTTGCATATTCTTAAAAAAATTAACCGAACCACAAAACCATTCAAAATATTTGTACCATGGACCATACTTTTGCCGGCCCGTGTCTATAGAGAAATTAGAGAAGAAATTTTGACCATGACCTGATTCTTTGAAGTATAAGAGGACATAACCAGAAATTAGGAGACAATACACCCTTGTCCCCTTACTTTGACTTAGATTACAAATGAGTGAAGCATCAACTCTCTAATTTGTTTCACTTCGGGTTGTTCTTTTTCCATGCACTATCATCAAACCAAAAGTATTTTTAGTGTTTCAACTATTATTTTGGGCCTTTTGGAACCCTTAGCGATCGTCCAAGGGAAGAAATACAATTTTTTTCCTATTTACTTTTTTTAAATCGTTCTTTTTTATTCGGTCGGGATCTGAAGGTAGTTACGAGGAATTTCAACATTTCTTGAGTTCTAATCACCGGAATAAGCTCAAATTTGGAAGATGAGCTTTTGATTAGTGCCCAAAAACAGTTGTAATTACTTTTCCGATCCTCTTCAAAATTGGCACGTATGATCTTTGTCCAAGTCTAAACCCATTTCCTATAGTAAAATATACCGTACTATAAATAAAAAAAGAAAAGCTATATAATCCGATTTTTATATTCATTTTGAAATTTGACGTTTGAACTTTCCAGAACTTCTCAAAATCTTAATGAAAATGACGATTGTAGGAGTCTTACCATACCAGACACATTAAAGTTTTCTACTCTCAAAATTATTTTATATGATCGAAGCATTAGTACAAATTTAAAGACCTCCTTTTATACGAAATTCGATAAAAAAATTTAAAAAAATTAATGCATCATGTAAAAAACACCATTAGGAACTAATTTATTCCCTTTATGTAAATTCAATTCCATTTACAATTGAAAGTAATCCAAGAAAGGGGTAAGATATCGAATTCGTGGACTAAATTTCCACATAAATTAATTATCTCAAAATTACATGTGATTAGCGAAATTTAATTTCGATCGAATAAATGTAGGAGAAAACCAAGACATATTCTATTCAATGAGATCTAAAAGCTCTCCAAAAAAATATCTGATATCGATTTTGGACTATCTGACCTTAACAACGTAAGTAGTGATTTTACCATAGCGCAGTGTTTATACACTCTTTTATGCTAATGTTTAAACATACGTACGTGGACTTTTGAAAAAAATAACTTTGGAAGAGATAACTTGCGTCACGTGGTGTAGAGATTTTATCAGAAATACAAGTGATACTCGTATTATCAATAATTTGAGACGTGGAATAATAGAGGGTGTTAGCAAAGATATTTTATTCAATGAGATCTGAATGCTTGCAAAAAAAATCCAAGATTGGTTGTGAACAACTGGCGCCACTTGACATTCCATCACGCTAATTTCAACGTAAGTAACGATTCGCTTGTATACATGGAACGTAAAGCTTTTGAAAAGAAAATTTGCGCCACGTGATGTTGACATTGCATCAGAAATATAGCGTTATATTAACCATTATTATATGTGATGTAGAGATTTTATCGGGAATACAGGTGTTACATTATTTATTATTTGAGTGGCGGAATGTTAGAGGGCGTTAATAGTTTTATTTTTGTGCCTCAATTCGCTTTTAGTTATTGTCCACTAAATACACATAACTTTAAACATAATATCTCTGGTTTTCGTAATCTTATTTTGGTTATCATGCCTCGATTTAATTCGTATCTCTTTCAATCAAATATCTCTGCAAAAAGGAAGAAAGTAAAATAACAACAAGAAGAAGTACTTAGTGAGTACCTGAATCTAAATAGCTGTTTATATGATCGAAAAGCAAAATACTCGTACAGATAACAAAACAGATGACAATGAGATTAAAATCAAAAACAATAAAATTGAATTGAGAAAGATTTTTTTCTTCCTTCTGCTATTTTAGCATCCTTTCTTCTCCTTTCACGATGTCTTCCTCTTTTTATATGCATATATACAAACATTATGTACATCAAAATGTTTTTCAAGATTATGTTTGTTTCATCTTAAAATTGAGTGGATTTAGCAAAATAATAATATCTTGCAAATTGAATTGAATCAGATTGAAGATGGAGGAGGGAGCAAAGAAGGATTTGTTTGTTCTGTAAAGTAAACAAATGTTGTATTTCTTCTTCGGTAAATATAGTGAAAATCTATTTCTCTTCATTTTGCAAGACATAAATTGTATTTTGATCAATGTAATGTGGCCCACATAAAACTTTTTACGCATTTACTTACCTACAAGGGATAATAAAAACGCATTTTATGGGGATATTTGATTGGAGCTTTGACTTTGACACTGGAATATAAAGTTTTTTAATCAAAAAGTTTACATACACACTTCGTTTTTTATTCCGAAATAAAATTACTGATTCATTACATTACAAATTTTCCTTTTGCAAATGGACTTTTCAGAATATTTTACCCAGTTTATTGGGCGATAACATCATATTTTGAGCAAAAAGTGACAAAAGGGGGAAATGCTCTTTTTAAAACATATTTCATGAAATAATATTTTGAAATCTGATTTTTATCACTTTGTTATGATTACTAAAATTTAAAGCTAAAATCAATTCATTGGAAACACTCTGAGGGTAAACGAACGTTAGATGCACGGGTGGAATAAAAAAAACTTCAAGTGATTCAAAAACAAACCTGAGAAATTTGAAATATTGGGGAAAGAAAATCCAAAAGCTCAAAAAAGTACGTTGCCAGTGGTACCCTATTGGTAAACTATGCAAAGGCTTTTCTTTTTATTAAGTTTTAGGTAGATAGATAGATTCTTTAATTGGTGTATATAAGATAAATCTCTTTGGTTACACATTTACATTTTACAATTTTACATTAAAATGGACAAGTCATTGAAACTATTACTACGAAAAAATTAGATGAAACAATTAAAATTTTCTATTTTTAAAATCTCGGTATTCCGAGAAATTTTGACCTCCCACGGCAATGGGGACAATTTTGAAGATGGTCTACCAAAGCGACAGGGGAGTGGGAAGTCAAAAGAAGAAATTTCAAAAAAATCGTTCTTAAGACAAATTTTAAACAATAAAACATTAGTTTTTTAAATAATAAGCACATTGCAATTAAAAAAATAATTTTTAGTCACTTATTTCTCACAAAAATTTAAATAATAATAATAATAACTTTATTCAGTTTTCAATCATAGATAAATACATTAAAAAATTCAGTAATTAAATACAGAGTTCAGCATATATGCAAATGGAATGCTCTACAACTAAAATTTCAAAATTTTTATTACCTTTATATTTAAATAATAAATTGCTATACGCAGCGTTTTAAATAGCTTTGAGGAAAATAGTGGTTAAAAACCTCAAATTAGTTTCGGAAAAATTAGGATTAAAAGATAGAGAAAGACAAAAATTTAAAAAAAAATAAAATTGTACCACCCGAAAACAGGTGGAAACCCCTGGGTTAGCCGTTGCGTAGGTATTCCGTGATTTGCCTATACTGGACTCTACGCAAAACCATACGTATGGCTTTGGTAGATATATCGACTATGGCATACGTATAATGGTCCACGTTTGTGTTGACAGGATTAAGCAAATAAAACTCATTACGACTAAACTCGATAACCCTCGAGAACTCTTATTATGTATTATCGTTAAAAAATAATATAAAAAGTCTCACAAGGAAAAAATTGAGCGAAACATTCAGCCTGGAATTTTTTTCAAATCAACATGGAGTAAAAACTTAACATTTTATATCCCATGTACTATTTCATAGAATCTCAAAACACCAATCTAAATAATAACCTAATATTAGCCCATCCAACATATTTCATCAGCCCTTTTTATGCTTATGTTGTTCAAATGTATGTGTCTTAGCTTTAAAGCCTTTTCCTTTCGTCTGTCATCTTGTTATTTTGACCCTTATCTCCATTTATTTTTGATGAAGTAAAATAAAATGTTTGTTGAAAATTTAATCCATTCTTTATAGTTTTGTTTGATTTTCCTGCTTATATATCGAAATTTTTCCTCCTCTACCGATCAAAAGTTATTTCATTATTTCTCAGATTGGAGTGTTCTCTTCACTTCCGCTGCTTTTCGTCGGACTCGAATTACATTCAGGTGTATCCTTCTTCATCCTTTGTGACTCGACAGTTCACAACAAATACTTCAAAACAAAATAATGCTCATAGAGAGAAAGGCAAGAGATTTATTGTCCATTCAACAAACAATAGAGTATACAGAGTATGAGCACGTAAAAACTGTACAACTGATGTCCTTTTATTTCAAGTCCTCCTCTTTATAAAAGATTTTTCCCAAGAGTACATTGAGGATATTACGTTTTTTCTACAATCAGTACTTATTGTGTTTTGAAGAAGGCAAATAACTCAAATTTCCATCTCGACTATTTCCTTAATTTAATTAAGTTGCTTTTTGCGTTATATTCGAGAAAATCCTTACATTATCTTATAATATAATTTTGTCATTAAGTCCTTCAGAGATCCCCTATTTTTTTCTCGGTTATCCTTTTGTCATCTTGGTTTCAGGGTCGAACCGTTGATAAAATTTGGGCTTCGTTTCAAATCCTTAATTTTCTTCCTAATTACGTTTTATGTTTTTTTGGTAAACAATTTCTCCTGATGCCTTTTGTCACATTTACTATCTCTTAGATGCGGTCCTGATGGTACATGTGAATATTTTGCAGCGGTAAAAAAGGGAAAATACAATCTTTAACTAAATTGTTTATAATAAATATAATTTTAATTGTAACTTTAGAGCCACATTAAGAATTTTTCTTATATCAACATGAAACTTTATTGTAATTAAATTTGTCTCATTTTCTAGTGCGAGAGTTTAGTTTTAAGACACTGCTAAGAGAAACCTAAAAGAGGGGGTTTAAATTTGAATCTTTCATACTAAGGAAGTTTATTGATTAATGTTCACAAACGCAGATGTGTAGACTAGTTCGGGCTGAAATTCTCAGCATAATATTTTTAATCCGAATGACCCGGGGTCAAAGTTTTTATCATCTATTTTTGAATACTTATTAAAATATTATGTTCTGAATTTGACTTCATTCCGAAATTCTGATGAATTTTATATGGGGGCCCCCTGACCACATGGCTCAATTTAGTCTATTAAGAAACTCGTCCTTAATATTGTCCTGTAAAACCTGCCTGTCAAACTTCAGCCTAATCGGCTGAGAATTACGTGAGTTATGGAGGACATATATAGGCACACATACATAATTGTTTTCACGTTTTATACCATTTAGAGCATTGGAACTTCAAATTTCAATTATAATATTGGTTTTAGGGTTCTTGATCACGATCTACCAATTAGAGAAGATATAAGATTTCGAGCAAATTTTCAGCACCTTTTTCATGGTTTGAATAGACATATGACAAGAACCTTCGATCCCGTTTTTTGCTTGAGACTAGCTGATAAACAGCCAAGACTTTGACTGAGGTCTCTAGTTGTACTCTTTGTACTCAAACCTTAATAACTAAAGAAGAAAATTAGTCAATGCGAAACCTATAAAAGAAATTATATCTAACCATAAGTAAATGCAAGGGCTGATAGTGGAATCAACCAGGATCTGTCTTCACATGTTGACAAATTCCATTTGGTGGCACGGAAGCAGAACCGGCAAAAACTAGTAGGAACAATCTCGATCTCATGTATGTGGTCATTTAGTTTGGAAAGACCTGTGATACACGAAACGATTAGTCATACCAGACCCCTGTGCAGCTCATTAAAATTTGAAAGCAGATGTGAGGCTGTGTGATATACTATATAAAGTTTACTATGCTGAATCAGTGCTGGCAAGTGGACACCATCAAGACTTTTCAGAAATCTCGAGTTCTGTCACTCAAAAGTATAATACTGCAAAAGTATTTGAAATTCAAATACATCCACTGTGTTCTGCGTTTGTCAGATAATTTCGGACCCGAATGAGTTTAAATTTAGAATATAAGCTTTTGGTATAAGTACCAAAGAACAGCTCCTAGGCTTTTATGATCTGGGCATTCCAATACAGCAATCTAAGATTTTAGTAAACGGAATTTCCTTTGGTGAGCATTCAAAAACAATTCTTGTACTAAATTAGGGTTCACAACAACCATTCCTGGTTCTTTCAAAGACCAAACTTTCTGGAAGCTATATTCGTTTTTTATTTTCATGTTATATTTTTTTCTAATGGGCTAGTCCTCCAAAAGTTTATCTTGCATGAAAAAAATTGTGAAAAATTTTGAGTAAAATCGGTGAACACTACCAACTCTCGAATGTTCTGATAATAATAATATAATAATAATAAGGCCTATAGGTACCCTATTGGGACCAGGCGAGTCCTCATATTTCAGAGAACTTTCTAGGTATTAGTGGACCTACAGCTTATAGTGGATTCCGAACCACCACAACTTTAATGGTTATGCTAATGAGTTACCAGCTCATTGAGCCCATCAAGTCATGTTCAGTTTTTATTGCAAGGAAACTGACTAACCTGACATACACACATATACCACCACAATCATAGGTTATATAACTGTAGATGGTAGTAGGTGTATGCATATTTCACAGACTGACTGTACTGTGTTCTATTTATAGAAATATCGACAATTCAGATTTCTCACAAACTGAAAATCAACAATCTAATTACATAAAACACAGCAGGTTGAACCGGGAATCGAACCCAGAACCTAGTGGATGTGAGGCTAGCGTGCTAACCACTCAACCACCCGGTCGTCAAATGTTCGAATAACCGGTTTTTTAAAGATTTTCGATATCTATAAAAATAAACCCTACTTATTGTGGTAACCTACATTGCTTAAAATATGATTAATGAAATAAAAAATTGATACTCTATTAGTTTAAGTAAATATAAATTATTTTTTTCAGTCCCATTAAAAAGGCCTCCTAACCCTAAGAATTATCACCTACTGGGAATTCGTTAGTCAACTTTTTTTTGTATACAAGCCGATTTCAATGAAAAATTGTATGATAGTTGCTGTAAAAATTGCACAATAATTTTTTCTGGAAATTATAGCTCAATCAGTAAAACTGTTTCACAGACACAGAGCTGAGAACATGCAAAACCCTTGAAAATTCTAAGGATGCCTAACGAGATCTTCAGTTTAAATCATTAGGTTAAGCTGGAAATTGGCACAAAAGTTTCTTTTCGTACGTTCATTAATCTGGAAAACATGGAGCCCAATTGGACATAGGCCACTATTGGCTCTAGTTTATCAGTTTTTTTAAACTATAACTCCGTTGTCCACGTCTTATAAAGCTCAAAATTGGTATGAAAGCGTAATTTGTTATTTTATTGAATCCTTAAAATCATAGATGAATCGTTTAAAGGCTTCTATTTACAGGCAATAAGCCCGAGTGCAAAAGTTTGCACTTATAAAAATGTAATAAAATTAGATTTTAACCGCATTTTCCGTTTTCGTGCATGGAAACTGCTCAGGATTTGCACCTAATATGTTCAAAGGCTAATGCTTAAAAAATATAACTAATAATGAAAAGGTAAACCTACTTACTTAATTATAGACCTTAGGTGACCTGACAGGACACACTCATTTGATATTACGTCATCTCATTATTGGTGTACGCAGTCACTAAACTCTGTCTTGACGGAGTGGTGTCAATTTTGATGAAGTCTGTCTTAGGATTGAGTTTCTTCCTGAGAGCAGTACTCAAAAGCTTCTTTTTTTTCCGATCAGGGATTTGTTTCGTTACCTAATCTTTATTTCCATACTAGTCATATCATATTGCTGCCATAATTCAGTGTTCAATCGTTTGAAGCCAAATGTTTAAATTTTGTTTGTGACTGATTCATTCATTTTTCATGTTTTGGACGCATAGAACAGAGTGGATAGTACACACTTAAAAACGGGAACTGTATTCAGGTCGATTTTAGCCCGACTAACATTCGAGATCTGAAAATTTCCCGATTATCGATTCCCATATTTAAAAATCAGGAACTAAACTCTCATTTTTTCTCGTAATTTTGTCAATTGATTTAACCAAAAAATTAAATGAAAATAAAGCACTGAAAAATTCAATACCTAATGCACCTATGTGTCGATTCAAATAATTGCTTTTCTTCAATAAAAGAAAGAGATTTAAGACTCTAGACGTTTTGATTGATTCATGCAGTACAATCTCAATATTACTTGAATTTTTAATAGTTTCGAAAAACACAACGCGGTGATATGCGCAATATCAAAATTAACCATTCGAGTTGAAATGTCTTCACGTATTAACGGTTAGCAGTCATGAGCCGGCACAGCACAGTNTCAGTGGTTAGAGTCCCCGCTTAGTAACGAGAGTTTCAGAGTTCAAACCCCAGGCTAGGCTAATTCCTTTTTACTTCGATAGAAATAAATTTTAATCAAATTTGGTAAATACTTTTAAGCCATATACCTAATATATATCATTGTAGTTGTAGTAGTTTTTATCGGGCAATAGGTACAAACAATTGAAATTTTTAGTAACATTTAACTTAAGAAAGGCACATTTAATCAAATGTTTCATTCATTTAACTTAAGAGCAATGACATTTTT
>JXPH01021034.1:1098-12752 GCA_001014845.1 Mochlonyx cinctipes
AGTTCGTAACAAATGTGGAGCGTTTAGTTATTTTAGTACTAAAAAATCTCGTAGATTTTTGTCTATCAACCAAATCAGTATAATTAACTAGATATTTTTTATGTGAAGTGTAAAACAATTAATATTTGGACTAGTAAATTTAAAGCTATCAATATTGAACAATCAGATTAATTGACGCAGAAGTATTTTAATACAGTCAGACGGTCTTTCCGAGCAAACCGATTTCACAACGATCTCCTATCTTTGTCATTGTTCTTAGTTATTATTTCTCAGCTTTTTTTCTTCTGCCGACTGTAATCTCTCAGTACTTGAGTTGACCCCAAAATTCTCAGTAGTGAAGAATTTTCTTTCGAATCTATGTAACCTATTCTCTTCTGACCATATCTTAATGAGCGCTCGCAAAACGGCCGCAAATTCCTGAAAATTAAATGATTATTCTAAAAATACTGTTCAAGATTTTTTCATTATTTCTTCAATTGCTCTCTGTACTTTCAATATTCTATTTTGCATTTCTGACTAACTTCCTTCTCATCCGCTTATTCCCATTTTGGGAATATTTTCGTTTTTTCTTCATTGCCCTGGGCCTATTCTCCAAGGTGGAACGAGTAGAGCCTGTGGTTTTGTGTGACACCTGCATAACTTCATCCAACTCCCTCACCAGCCTGGCTGCAAATTGGCGAGCCTGTCACTCACGATATTCGGCTAACGTGAGTCGCGTGGGACCAGCCTCTGGTTGGGCTTCAGCAATGTCGATGGTTACTGACGTCATAGCCGGTGCCACTGAGCGTATGACTTTCAAATTGTTGTGTGAGGTCATAGCCGATGCCACAGAGCGCATAAGTGATGACTTTATCGATGAGTGATGACATCATCGATGAGTCATGGGAGAGCCGATGCCACATGGCGCATGACTTGTATTTTTTGGGATATTTTTCGGTTTTTTATGGGTATTTTTTTTTGCTGAACTTGGGCTGGAAGTGACGTCACAGCATGACTTGCAAAAAATTACGTAATAGCCGATGCCACTGAGCGTACGACTTTCTCATTATGGATGACGTCACTACCGATGCCACTAAGTTTATGACTCATGACGTCACTACCGATGCCACTAACTGACTCATTGACTCTTTCCATTATCCCAACTTTGCTACGGATCTAAGTTCAGTTTTTGATAAATGTTCAATTTTAAAAATGCTGCCATCAATTAAATTGTGGACATAATCAGAAATTAACATCTTACCATTTTCTTCCGGTGATAAAGGAAACCAACGAGAATACTAGTTGGTAATGTCTTGTTCCAAGGGTTTAAATGTTAGCCAGATCGAGGCCTTGGTCGAAAACACGCGGCTGTTTTACGTTGGTCGCCGGAGTGCACCGAATAAAATGAACGAACTCAGATTTTTAAGTATTCTTAGGGAAAACCTAATTATGGTTCCTCCAAGCTTCTCTTTATTTTTTAACTCTCGCAATTTTATGAAGATTACAATTTATTCAACTGAGTACTTCCACACAGGACTTTTAATCTTAATTTACACGATACTAAGTACAATTTAAAGAAAAAGAAAACACAGAGTTCACAGTGGCTAAATTTAGCCGATTTCAACAATCCACGGTCGAGATAGAATCTTTTTATCTTTACAAAATAAATCACGGTTTAAACTAAACAGCACGAATTAGAATCAATAACTTTAACTGTCCGAAATAGAATGTAGAATGACTTCCACTGTTCGGAATAGAATGTAGAATCACTTTCACTGTTCGGAATAGAATGTAAAATCACTTTCACTGTTCGGAATAGAATGACCAGAATCGTCCCCGGTACCCATATTTAATCCCGAATAATTAATTATCTGGACTAAATTAATCTCAATACTCTCTCTCTCTCCATTTTTCGAAACGAGTGTTTATGCTCCGAGAGAGTGTATTATTTGCCCAAAATTCGCCTAAAATTATACCCCTTGATTAATTAACACATGCTTCGTTTAGAACATGTGTTTTATGCACAACATAAGTCGCTCTTTTTTTATCCAAATTACTATTCACTCTCCCTTTTCAATCAAATAGAGAGAATTGATTGAACGATATTGATCGCGAAATTGATTCAAATCAGCTCGGATTACCCGAATTGTTTTGCTACTCTCTTATGCTTTGCTTCGCACGTGGGTGCTAAAGAGAGTGAAAATTCAATGCCTAGTAACCAGTCCAAAATCCGCAGAGGATTTTGAACCCGAGTAAAAAATGTTATTATTTCGAAACGGAGACCTATTTCTTGTTGAAACAAAAAGTAATGTTTGCAAGTCGCCAATTTATATTTCGCAACATTCCAATCGAACAATGCTTTTGATTGAGAAATTCTATGATCGCGATTTATAAAATAAATATTTTAGGGTTTTTAATGACTTGTGGAAACGCGAAGTTTTAATGACTTTAGAATATAGGAATGCCCATATTTTAATGTTCACGATGGCGCCGCTTACAATGTCCTAACTTTGTACNCTATGATCGCGATTTATAAAATAAATATTTTAGGGTTTTTAATGACTTGTGGAAACGCGAAGTTTTAATGACTTTAGAATATAGGAATGCCCATATTTTAATGTTCACGATGGCGCCGCTTACAATGTCCTAACTTTGTACATTGTATGTGATAATTTGCCCCTCTGAGAACTGGGATATTTATGTGAAATAATGCGTCCGAGAGACTTCTGGTATCAATAGGGTTTTTACAGGGTATTATTTGAGCTATGAGCTTAAAATAATACATTGTGGAAAATTCGGGCACCATTTTCTCGAGTTAATAAAACTCTTTGGACGGCGACGGAGACTCGCGTAATTGCAAGAAAATCTATCTTCNGTAAGCATTGATTATTATCATTCGGATAATCTATTATACAATTTTTAGATTCAAGATTTTTTTTTAAATTAATAGGGTCATTGACATTGAAATTGAGATGATCTCTACCAGCACCCGAAGTTGGCTGGTAGACATCAACTCTACATTCTAGATTATTATTTAAAAAAAAATTATTACTCTGTTGTAACATGGCCACTTTTCCGAGGATCATTTCACTTCAAAGTTGATCCACCTGGATCAAACTTATATGAAAGGGCTTAAATTGGGCTTCATCAAGACTGAAAAAGCCAATTGCCACCCTATCTCGGTCGTTCAAGCCTTTATTTAAAAAAAAAATCAAAATAAATTCAAGAAAAATAAAAATATCACTTACCATTTTTGATAAATTGGATTTGCTCCAAAACTGCAATTTCCAGCTCCAATCTCTCTGCAGATGATCGTCCTCCGTGATCATCTCCCCCTCCGACTTGATCGTCAATTTTGAACCTTTTCTTGTCAACTCAATTGATTCCAGAAATGGTTACGTTAGTTGAACGCTTTATACCAGATGTTGACGGTTCCATATTTTGGTAAATAGACAAAGCTGACGTGAATCCAGTAGGCTGATTTTCAGATGATGATTGTCCAGCACTATTTTCACAACGGTTTTTATAAATGTTTTTTTTTTCATTTTCACTTTCACTTTTTTTCATCAAATACTACCCCGTCACTTGTAATCAAATTCACTTCCTTTAAAATAAAATAAAATCTAAGGAATCCTCCGCGAGGAAATCCATAAGATATGGTTTTAATGCACCATTGAAAAACGTATTTGTTTGATGACTATCCATTTAACTTGACTTTTGTCGGAAATCTACTCTCTACGACTATCGTTTCAATGTTTGTCAAGAGGTTTGAATGTTCTAATCCAATAAAAATGGTTGGAAGTGTTACTAAAATTTGGACAATACCTAAATCCCTTTATTCTTTCTCATGTTAAGTGCTTGTTTTGTAGTTCTGATTGTGAGATAGTCTTCTTAACGTAGTTTAACATAATTTTTTTACATGGTTTGTGTCTTCCTGAAATTTATAAGGATGTTCTCATGGAGTATTCCTCAACTTCTTTATTTCCCTTTGTCCATTTTAAATGTAGGGGTTCAGGTGTACCTTCTAGCCCTAAAAACTCTGCTACTCGTTTCACAATCAATGTTGACGATGATTCGTCATCAAGAAATGCATAAGTGTTGAATCTTTTATCTCGATTGGTTCTTGCCCAGATGTACTTTCGGAATCCTTTTGCTCAGATTTTTTCCCACTCTCTATGTATGAGTGGGTGATGTTTTGTTGTGCATCTATTTACTCCACATGCTTTTCGTAGCTGGCATGCTTTTATTCCATGGTTCTTGTATAGTAAACACCCTCTACAAATTTTCTTCTCCTTGAAGAGCTATCATCTATTTGGTTGGGTCATCTTTTTAAAACTTTTCGCATTCTATCAATTTGTATTTGTAGAAAAACTGTAGCTGTGGCGATTGGTTTCAGCCAATTGTTAAGATCTTCTAAACTATACGGTTTTAGCAACGTACCACTTTAATTTAATACAGTTTGCTGGACTGATAGATTCAAAAATTCAGTTTCTGTGACCTCTTTTTTGGCTAATTTCATTTGGTAATTTCTGAATCATCAACTCTGCTACTAATCTTGGGTCTCTAAGGTAGTCTTCTCCTCCAATTGTTTATAGCTTTTGATAGGTTTATCAGTTGTCTAGAATCTCCTTTCTGAATTTTTATCTTTACATCTTGCAATAATTCATTGTAGATTAGCTTTCGCTGACCGAATCTATTCTCCAATTGCTTTATAATTTTGGTGACGTTGTCGGCGTTTAACATCAGTGGTTTAGCTACTTCTTAAGCGTAATCCTGAAAAACCCTGAAATCAAATTAAAAATTCCTCAAAAAAATTATGTTTTTGTATATTTTTTTTATTCCTCAATGTTTCTATCTGATTTACAGCCTTTTGAACCTTGTTATGGAGGCGTGTAAGCTTCCTCCTGAGCCACTTTTCCGCCCCTTTAGAAAATCTCCGCTGTGCTTTACACTCCCAGAGCCTCCTCTCAAGGGGCTTCCTATCTTCCCCAGTGGTTGTGCGGAGCTCCCACTGAAGCGCTTCTATTTCCCGGGTGATCTTCTCCCTTCGCACACCCCTGGTCCTCGGTTTGATCGGCGGCACCTGCCACTCCCTCTGGTTGGCCTGGCGCTGACGACACTCTTAGATCGTCAGTCCCTTTGGACCAGCCGCAGGGCTGATGGCACTTGCGCTGGTGGTGATGATTTTGGTTGCTGAAAACACTGCAATTAAAAAAGAGAGAAAAGATTAGAAAAGTCATTCATTCACCTGGCGGTTTACTACGCCTAGTGGTCGCTGTCCCGGGCCAACGGACTGACACTGCCTTTAGGCAGAATTCACAACCGTTTTGTATCAGGCAATTATCAGCGTCCTCAGGCCATTAGCCTAGACGCCGCTCGTAGGCGACTTCCCAGCTGCAATCTAGGAGAGGTCTCGCCCTTTTGCACCTGTTCCATTTTGCCACTTGATAATATCGAAGGAGTCGACCCTTTCCAAGCATGCTTGGAAAGGATCGACTCCTGGGACACACGCTGCAATCACACAACGCGCACTTTTTATTTATTTATTTTTATTGTCCTCAAATGGTACCCGCTGTAATCGCACAACGCGCACTCTTATTTTATCTTCGGACGATACACGTTGCAATCGCACAACGCGCAATATTTACTTTATTGTCCTCGGACGGTACCCACTGCAATCGCGCACCGCGCACCTTTATTTTGTCCTTAGACGGTACACGCCTCAATCTCACGACACGCACTTTATACGCTTTTTGCTTTATTATTTTTCCAATTTGCTCGATATTTTTCCAAATACTAATTACACTTTTTTAAACTTTAGGGTTAGCTACTCCCTAGGTTTTGAATCCGGTTCAAAGGACCAATTTATGTTAAGTAAAACACGTTANCGCACTTTTTATTTATTTATTGTCGTCAGACGATACCCGCTGCACTCGCACAACGCGCACTTTTATTTTATTNTTTTAAACTTTAGGGTTAGCTACTCCCTAGGTTTTGAATCCGGTTCAAAGGACCAATTTATGTTAAGTAAAACACGTTACTGGTAATCCTAACATAAGACTACATACTTTATTTCAAAAGTAAGACTTATATACTAAAGTTAAAAGTGAAATTTAAGACAGGAACATAAATATATAAACAAAAGTAATAACATAAATGATAACCTAAACATAATTGTGCATAATATTATAACAAAGAAAAGTATGTGATTAAATATGATGACTGCTGTTCTTCCTGAACAATACGCAAGGCCGTGCAAAGGGGGGTGCGCCGGGTGCTAGCACCCGGAAATTGAGCAAAAGAGCCCCCAAAATTGTTTAACAAAAATGCAATAAAAACCTAAAAATTGGCCTATAGGGGCCCCTAAATGATTTATTACAATAATCGCTTCAAAATAGGCCAGTTATACTGAAAAACACCCTAAAAGATACATTATACTGATTACCAAGAAAAAAACATTAAGGGCCCCCAGTAAGGGGCCCCGCACCCCCCTTAAAAACAACTTTGCACGGCCCTGGTAATATGTTATTATAAATATTAACTTATTTTCAGTTTCATATCCACTGCATTTCAACTTCACTGCATCTTGACTACATCTTCATCTCTATCGCTCTACATTTCTCTATCTCAACCCCTATCTATCCTTATATCTACCTTTCTCTACCTATCTCTCTGAACTCACGGAACTGCGATTAGTTCGGAGTCATACACGAACAACATTACGGTTAATATTGTCCGAACTAAAATTTATATAAAAATGAATTAAATATATGATAACATAAACACGGTAATTAAATTGTAATGCAATCGTAAGCAGCATTGTTCTTCCTGACCACTCTCCCTATCTGTCCCTGTCTCTACTTCTCTCGCTCTCTTTCCCTCCCTTTATCTCTCTCTTTTTCTCTCATCTTCTAACCGTTTCTCATTCCTACCCTTTATCAACAAAAAAAATTCTGGCGTTATCCGTTACGTGAATATGTCTTGGCCGAGCTTACGTCATGCCCAACAACAGCAAAAACTATCACGTCATGAAAAATCTTTTAAAAAAATTATGACGTCACAAAAAATCTGCTCAGACGTCACCCAAAGTGACGTTATTTTTTACTTTACTACACATCAATATACTGATGTCACCAACAATAAGCAAATCATGCGCTCAATGGCATCGGCATGAGCTCAGTGGCTTCGTCTGTGACGTCACGTAAAAATCTGTCATTACCTATTTTCGTGATATAAGTAATTGAACATGAACTTCATATACTACCCAACATAATGCCATCCAAATTCAATATTTAAGTATTTTTTAATAATATAAATACAGAAGTAATAATTAATAACTATATAATATTTATACTTACCTATACACAACAATAAGAGGAAATATGGAATCAAACTAGTCAAAATATATATGTTATATATTATCATAATTGTGATTTGATATGATTATTTATACTATTAAGAATTAAAAAAACCTGTATATAATCGAAAAATGTCTACTACATTAAACCATACATTCAAAATATTCAACGGCCCTTTCAAACAATTGTTATTAAGACTTAGTTGCAGATTAAATCCCTCCCGCACAATGAAAAACAAAATTTATGCTACCACGATTGGAGAAACGTAAATGTTTGAAATTAGTGAATTTCATTGCAAAAAAGTTGAGCCGCGAGTTAAATTCAGGCACAAATATGTTTTCATACGATGAATAAAAAATGGCTTTCGGGTTTGTATAATAATCAAAATAATTTCTTCTTTATCTTTCCAACGTTTCGAGATTGTATTACTCTTCTTCAGGGAATCAAACACCGATCTCTATATTCAACACATGATGCACTCCATGCAATGCATGGTCGGGTAGATGTGTTTGAGGGCCGATGTTCTAACTCCATTTTTGAGGTCCTTTTTGTTAAACTATTTGGGTTTTGCAAAAGTTTGGGGACGACCCTGGTTCCATATTGAAATGGTTTAATGTAGTTCACTTTTCAATAATAAATAATAAAGATATACCTTAAATAAACCTCTAGAATTTGGTCAAAATAACAAGGAAAAGCTGCCAAAGATTTGCCATTTTTATACAACGTATTCACGGTTAAAGAAAAATTATTTAAACTTCAGAGTCTCTTCATTTTACGTAGATTGAAATAATAACTCTAAATGTATTTTAGAATTCTCTGTATTGATTCAACTATCTCTTGTGTTTTCATAGATTTANTTCAGATAAGCTGGTGCGCACCTAACCTGTTAAAAACAGCTAAGAATTAAAATNAAAAATGATTTAAACTCCGGTATTTTAAAATTCTCTGTATTGATTCAACTATCTCTTGTGTTTTCATAGATTTAACAAAGATTCGCTTCTTCGATTGCGCAGTTAACATGTTTCTGAATTGTCATCAGTCACTCTTCTGATCGGGATGTCCACCACCGATGCACCTTTTTCTTAAATTATCCAGAAACTTTAACTCTTTCCTTTTTGAATTTACGGGTTTCCTTTAAAACTGTCCCGTTACACTTAATTGTCGAAACACTTACCTTTTTGTTATTAATTTTATGCGTTTTTGAATTTACGGTTTTCCTTGATTTTACACAAAGCCACTTTATAGTAAACTTTTCGGTCGTCCAAGACGCCAGATTGGATTTAATTTCCTTACCCCTTTTCAATCTATTCAATTCTTCCTTCAAGAAGGAATGTTGAAGTAATCTTACCATGATATCTGTAGCTTGACCTATTTCATCCACAGTTAAGTAGCCATAAATCCGATTTTCTGCTTTATTCCTGCAGTTTTGAATAAATCTGTGGCAATAAGCAATGAATGTTATCGTCCAATTGAACCTAGGGAATCTACCTCGTCATCATATATGTTGTCCTGTTTTTCCTCAACCTTACCTGTGCACTCAAAATAAAAGACCGGTGCGTTTTCAAAAANGTTTTTATTCTGAGTGTGACATGTACCTTTTTTGTAACCTCTTCCAACGTGGTTGACTCAATCTCCCTGACCGGAAACCTGAACCTTTAACCACTTCGGACCTTCCCACCACAACTCAAACCCTTTTAGAAGAGCTGGTTTTATTCCCCTGGATGTACAGTCCGCAGGATTATCTTCTGACACGACATGGTTCCAAATCATCTTGGGAAATTTTTTCTGAATTTTTGAAACTTTGTTAGAAACAAACGTCTTCCATCGATTAGCGTCACCTTTTATCCATGCTAGCGTGATCATTGAATCTGTCCAAGCATACACGATAGGGTTTTCCACCTCCAGTGAAACAATTGTCCGTAATCTAGTAATCTACTCAGCAGTTCTGCTCCACACAGTTCTAGCCGGGGAAGTGTGACCTTGGACTTTACTGGTGCAACTTTTGTTTTTGCTGAAAGTAAAGTAATTAATGTTTTATTATCAGCCCTTTTAACCTTGCTATAAACCACGGCTGCATATGCCTTCTCAGAGGCATCACAGAATCCATGAATTTCTATCTGATTTACATTCTTACCAAAATTAATCCATCTTGGAATTTGTATTTCTCTCAGCTGAAGCATCTCCTACATCAGACCTTTATACCTACTTTCTACCTTATTTGGTAGTTTTCCATCCCATTCTACACCTTCCACCCATAATTCTTGAAAAAGTAGCTTCAAACTTATTGTAGCTGGAGCTAGCCACCCCAGGGATCAAAAATCTTTGCTATATCTGATAAATACGTAATCCTGAAAAACCCTGAAATCAAAGTGAAAAAATCCTCAAAAAAAATCTAACTCAAAAAAATTATGTTTTTGTATTATTTTTATTCCTCAATGTTTGTATCTGATCTACAGCCCTTTGAACCTTGTTATGGAGGCGTGTAAGTTTCCTCCTGAGCCACTTTTCCGCCTCTTGAGAAAATCTCCGCTGAGCTTTACACTCACGGAGCCTCCTCTCAAGAGGCTTCCTATCTTCCCCAGTGGTTGTGCGGAGCACTTCTACTTCCCTGGCGATCTTCTCCCTTCGCCCACCCCTGGACCTCGGTTTGATCAGCGTCACTTGCCACTCTCTCTGGTTGGCCTGGCGCTGACGATATTCTTCGATCGTCAGTCACTTCGGACCAGCCACAGGGCTGACGGCAGATGCGCTGATAGTAACGCTTTTGGGTGCTGAAGTCACTGCAATTAAAAAAAAAGAAAAAGATTAGAAAAGTCGTGCATTCACCTGGCGGTTTACTACGCCGAGTGGAAGGGTGTTGGCCCTAGGCGAATAGTGTGATTTATAGCCCGACCACGTAATCGCTGTCGTGGGCCAACGGACCGACTCTGCCTTTAGGCAGAATTCACAACCGTGGTTTCAGGCAGTTATCAGTGTCCTCAGGCCATTAGCCTAGACGCCGCTCGATGGCGATCTAGGGGAGGTCTCGCCCCTTTCGCCTTTTTTTCATTTTGCCACTTGATGGGATCGATTAAATCGACCATTTCCAGGCTTGCCTGGAAGGGATCGACTTCTGGGAAACATGTCGCGGCTGTCACCGGCGGCCTAGGGAATATCTCGTCCCTTACGCTGGTTTCAGATCACGTCATGTTCCTGACATCACGTCCTTCCCGCCTAACACATCTGGATCTCATGCCAGGAGTGGAGCCCAGTATAATAAAAAGAGGTGTTTTCTCTTTTAGGACTCAAGAACGAAATTGACCATCATTAACTTATAATATCAATTACCAACTAACCTATATTAATTTGCTTATGCTACATTTTTGCATGATTGCATTTTATGCAATTTATTTATTTATTTTTATTATTGTATTTTGTGCATTGCCACAGAAGGTGACAATGCACTTATAAATATATATTACACTTTTCTTTGCTCAATGAGTTTTCTACCTTACGTTTAATTGACCCGAAACATTCACTTTTTGTTACTTGCGGTTTGTTTTTATTTTACGTTAGTTCCCACGGGCTAGTTCTTTAACGATGGAATCTAAGGTTATCCGAACGATTTTACGGTTTGCCTCTGTTGGTGATTTGATCAAAGACGCGTTCCCGATTCACTTTTGGGAATTTTAGTTAGCTACGGTTAGCTACTCCGAACGCGTACTAAAATTCCCGGGTTTCGGCACCAAAAATGTGTTGTCGATAAAATGAAAACACTCCGCTTTAACTGTTACATTAAAACTTCTCTTTATTCTATAATTCCCAAATATATATACGTGATATATGTTTATGTCATAAATGCTTACTTCCTAATAATAAATAAATAACAATAAATGTACAACAATAATATATAATAATAATACAAATAAGGTAGTAAATATTTTCCGTGTGATATATGAAGCTTCCTCGCTGTTCTTTTGGAACATACTGCCGGCCAAACGTTGGCTGTCCTATTGTCTTCTCGCTCGCCTGTCGTAAAACGCCTCCTCTAACAACCTAGCCACTCTCTGACCGTTTGACCCAAATGGCAATGAAANTACTAAAATTCCCGGGTTTCGGCACCAAAATATGTTTCTGATAAATGAAACACCTTGTTTCACACTTACGTTAAAACTCTCCTTTATTTTATAATAATTTAGTATACACACACGATATATGTTTTCGTCTAAAATAATGACAAAATGCTTACTTATACATCATTGTCGTCTACGTTATTTCCTTGTTGTAACTTCCTCTGTTCTTCCGGGAAAAACTGCCAGCCTCTGTTCTTCTGGAACA
>JXPH01021059.1:8878-22072 GCA_001014845.1 Mochlonyx cinctipes
TTTTTTTCAGAATGATATATTTGGCTAAAACTTTACAAGAGTTGTTTTTTGGATGATCAGTTTCATATGAGACCTTAACATCCCATATTTGTATGGGAGCCCTCAGGCCTTTGTCCAATTAGAGTAAAAATTAATAGGACATAAAGTGGGTACCAATTAATAATTTTGGTCAAAATTTCAAAGATTTTATTCATAAATCACAATAATAAATCACAGGAGCCTTTGTCGGATTGGGCTCTCATATGAATGGATCACGTGTCCTTATAAAACGAATAATTCCTACAAAATTTCAGCTTGTCTAGGAGTTTTCTTGAGACAAAAAAAGTTTCGGATAGACGGATCGTGGGATCGCCCAACCGACTAACAGACGACGTCCAACCAATTTTGGTCGTAAATGATTCCTAGAGGTCCAAAACGTGTTTGAAAGTTTATTTGGGTGATTTTTATTTTTGTGCCAAACGCATGACTTTCACTTCTAGAAGTTAAAGTAAAAACAGCGACACTTTTTAAGGTTGTCATATATCACATTATTTTACTAAAATTTACTTCTCCCTCGTAGTATTTTTACAAATTTTGTCTTTTAACATCCCCTCGGTTTGTTGAAGTTTTGAAATGTCAAAATTTTACATTCAAAAAGAGTAGTCGCAAATAAGTGAGAGTTACTAAAAGAGAGTGGAAGCATAATAAACATCAATACCAGGACTTCCTACCACATGACCAAAAATAAAAATAATGCGAACAAATAAAATATAACGTTGTGAAAAACTGTTACTCTGCAGAAATATTTTATGCGATCGTTGCGCCGCAGCCCTGAGATTGGTGATATATCGTAAAATTTGCGGGATTAGGTACCTTTTGAAAATTTAACCATTTTTTCTTCTAAAATGCATATATTATTATTAATTCATGTTAGAGCCACCAAAGCAATTATTACAACTAAAAAATGCAAATTTAATTTCATCGTCACGGGTCAGGTTTGACCCACACCAAGCAACCCGCACCACAGTCTACTAACCGTAGGCTTACCACTTTACTTTTTATTTATTTTTGTTCATTACTTTCAAGAATAATATCAAAGAGCTGTATTTTTTACATTATAACCAAAAAAACCTCAAGCAATTCCAACTTCCATCTCGAGAAAATAAATGTAAGGATGAAAAAATATTTTTATTGGAACCGTTTAAAAACCAATTTCCATTTCCATGAAAATAAAACGATAAATAAAATAATAATATTAATGAGTAAGAAAAATATGAAATTGTTTTCCTCCAAAATATATTGAGCTGTCTTTTTTCCTCCTCCTACTTACCCCCTTTCCCCTACTTTCTCCAAGTCCACTGACAATCGACATCAACAGAGCTATTTTTCTGCCATCCTCGTCCCCGTTCCTTTATCATTGATGAGCCGTAATTTATATTGGCTGAATGGCTTTCAGAATAATTTTGTTTGTTTAGCTTTGTCTCCATATCTCAAAGACAACAACAAAAACAATAGGAAAATTTATATCAAAATGGAGGCTATTTATTTTAAGTGAAATACTTGCGGATGGCTGAATTTAATGCTGAATCATTAAACACCCAAAATTTACAATCTCAAATTTGCTTTTCATAGAAGAATAATGTTAAACGTCCTCAAACATTTGGGGCAAGCTTTTGTGTGCTTTTTGTGTACTGGCGTACCAAAAGGAGGTTTTAATTGGATCGAAAAGAATTTAATCTATTTTTATGTACTCTCAAGATGAGACTTGAGGTTAAGAATGTTATCCTCGCTTTGGCACTAATTAAAAATTTAAATTTCCATCAAAAGGTAAGGTGTCTCATAAAAAAGATTTTTTATATATACGGAAAATTAATATGGGTGGAAAAATAAAGAAATTTTGGGGTTGAAGTTTATAAGATTCCTTTTAATTTAAGTGCTTTTATTTTCACTTTAATTATTTTTTTCTTTATTTCGAATCAGCACACAGATAATTCTGGAAGTTAAAATTTTAGTACGATTAGCCAAAACCCGAGCAAAAGTCATCCCACTATTAATTTTAGTTTGAGCTCCAAAATATTATTTTTAGTTTAATTAGTTTAGGGTACTGAACTAATCAAAAATGATTTATTTTAGTTCGCACAGTCAAACTATTTTTTCAACTCTTTTTTAACTAATAATTTTCATTTTAGTACCAAAAACACTAGTTTGTGTTCAAGAACTATTCGGTTAGTTTAAGGAACTCAAAAATATAGGTTTTGAAATATCTGTGTATGCCCAAATCGTATCTCATTTTCCTGAATCTGTTTAACTGAAATCTTATTTACCCGAATTACGCTTGCCTGAATGGTACGCAGAAAATCCTTCAAACTATTATTTTATTCCATTCAACTAAAACTAAACTCCCAAATTATTTTGTATTTATTATTTGAACTAAAAAAACTAGTTTTGAAAACTAAACTTAATAGTTTTTGTCAGAGATCCGAGCACTAAAAATACTTTATTCTAAGTGGTTGAGCAGCATATCATTGTAGTCGTTATAGCTCAAGGAATACGTTAACTTAAAAATTAGGGTCAAAAGCTGTTACGTTGGGATCCTAGGGGCCCTAAAATTCCAAAGTGGCAAAAATGCGCCAAAACTCAACTTCCTGTCCATCAAATCAAAGATCTTGGTAGTAAAATAATAAATAATGAGGCTTATAGTAACTTTGAACGACCAGGAGGGTCCTCATATTTCAGAGATTTTTCTAGGTATTAGTGGACCTACAGCTTATACTGGATTCCAAACCGTCACAACTTTAATGGTTATGCTAATGAGCTACAAGACCATTGAGCCCATCAAGTCATGTAAAATTTTTGCTGCATATGGAAATTGACTCATCTTCTTGACATGAACGCTATTCGACCACCTTCTATATCCCATACATAAGTTTATGACGCAATTATATATTTTTTATAACATGGCTCTGACGATACATGTCGGAAATACCCTTGTTTATCCTATTATTCATTAATAATAATAGCGTACACAAAGCAATCTACTTTTTCGACAATGATGAAAAAAGCACACGTTAATTCAATCATCATGGGTTGGATTTGCAACCGTACACTTGTCTTTGACAGGCAAATGCTCGACCGATCAAGTGACCTGGGGTCTTGACTTGTAGATTAATAATCCAATGTGGGGGCTACAAAGTACCAGGAACTTCGAGAATTCTTGAGTTCCCATAATCGGAATGAGCTTAAAATTTGGAATATAAGCTTTTGGTAAGTATCCAAGAACAGTTCCTATGCTAAATTTGGGATAATATAATCCATTCCTGGTGCTTTCAATTACAAGACTTTCTTGGATAACTCTGTAAATACTCTTCCGATCCTCTTCAAAATTTGCACATCTCATCTTTGACCAAATCCATTTCCTATCACAAAGAATATAATATGAACATGAAAAGCTACATAATCCACCTTGTGGTTCCCTTCGTTTTTTACTTTGAATATTGTCTTCAACATATCAAATGAAAGGTTTTGATTTGTACAATCTGGATATGTATATTATGAAGTCTGACAAAAAGCCTCCTTGGGAGCTATGGCCTGAAAACCTAAGGTTTGGGGACTATATTTTTGAAAATTAATTTCACAATCAGAAAGTCTATATGGCTTTAAATTATACTATTTTCCAACAAAAAAAAAATCGGTCACACCCCATAGTCAACATAGGGTCTGAAGGTGGGTAGAAGAAAAAGTACAATGGAAGCAATTTATTTCATTTTAAAAATTAACATTAATCTTTATCAAGACTTCCAAAATTTTGGCTAAATCACTGATCCGCAATGCGTTTTCCTTATGTTGGTTGGAGTCAGTTCCTTCCACTGAAAGGTAGTTCATAGAAGCCTTCAACTATAGCTACGAGCCATTCCTTCCTACCTTACACTAGGGCTACGCTGAAAATTAGACTTCGTTCCTTTGAAAGAATGGTGATCCTGTGCGAGGTGTCTTAAACTTTAAATAAGGCTTTGTTCCCTCCACTCATGAGAGGCCTTCAACTAAGGCTATGCTCAAAATTAGGTTTTGTTTCTTTCACACATATGTAAAAATTCGTGACAATTTTACTACGATTTGATAGGTAATTCCACGTCCTCTTTATTTGAGTAATTTTACTATCATCAAATTTTTTGTAAATTTACTACCAAGTAGTAGTAATTTCCCCTCTAGATAAATGTAAAATTCCAATCAAATTGCAGAGTTATTTGATATAGTGAAAAATCACTAGTTTTTTGCTGTGTAAGGCTACGCTCAAAATTAGGTTTCGTTCTTTACAAGGAAGGAAAGAACTTGGGTTACGTTTTCTCCCAATAAGTCTTCTCAGATTTCTCAGAATTTTTCACTTGCCTTATTTGTAATGTTCTGATAGTCAAATTTAAAATTTAATTGTGCTAATTATCTAAATTTTCAAATCTTTCCTGGTAGTTAGTTTTGCTACAAGTTTTTCATTTCATTTCCCTTTTCATTCACTCTCCTTCTTATATGTTCATTCCGTTTCCGTTCTTGTCTTTATCTCATCCAATCAACAAATCTATCGTTAAATAACTTTCATTTGCTTTAATTTAGCAACTTCTATTTTCCGAAACTAAAACAGGGTTAAGAAACTTTTGTTAAGAGAGAAAATAGTTTGTCGGAATGGATTCGGTTCGGACATAATTAAACTTTTCAATTAAAATATCTACAACTTTTAATAACTCACTGCCAAAGTGTCAAGTCAATTTCACTGTAATCAAAAAATGATGCCATCTTCTTCTATTCGCATCCTCCAACTCCAATCTTTGAGAAAGCAAGCGAAAAAACATATTTCGAGAACTTTCCCGAAACAAATTGAACTTTGCAAATTTAACTAATTATAGTTTGTTAAGTAGTTTCTATACACAATATAAATGAGTTTTCTTGAAAAAACGTTCTTCAAAATGGGATTATTAATCCATCTTCCCCAAAATGAAATAACTAACTTTAAGAACAACATCCATAAATTACAAAAATAAAAAAAAAAAAAAATGAAATAAAACTTGGGGCTATTTTAGTAATTGATTTTTTTATAACTTATGATTATTTGGCGGCCATTTTACTTTTTGTGCTAATAAATCATCAAAATCACAAAATTTTATCGCGAATAAAAGAAAAAAGTTTTAATCTACTGCTTTTTTAAGTCAGCCAAAATAAGGCAGACAGAAACGAAAGTGGAAACCAAAAATAAATAATTGAAAAAAGAGAAAAAAGGAAATTAAATCGCTTCTCGAGTCTCGTCCTTGTTTATGCAATTAATTGACTAAAACGATTTTTAAGACAAACTTGATGGATGAATCACTGTTTAATTCTGACACTAAGATGCTGCTTCTGCTGGGGATGGAAGGATGGATGGATCATCTGCTATTGCCGGGGGAGGTACAAGGATAAGGCTATCATCGCAGTATTGAAATCTATAGTTTAAAGTGGGTTCTGAAACACATCAAGGATAATGTAACGGGTTATCAGTTCGTTAGCAAATCTGTATTATCTAAAAACCATCAGGTTCTGGTATCGCTGCAAGGAAATTGACTTATTTTAACCCCTTCTACCCGGTATTTATATCACATATAGTTGTGAAGTTGAAAATCTCTTCGAGTCTCAATTTTTATGAACAAATGGGCCAAAAAAGCAATTTACCATATTTACAACGTTGAAAAAACAGAAAGTAAATTCATCACCACAGATTGAATTTGGGCCTGTACACAGTGGATTGATAAGGAAAGTTTTACTGATTGAACCATCTGTGGCGTCATGGGAGACTAAAACACGCTTTCCCAAGCCAAAGCCAAAGTCTAAATCAAAGTGTATTTACAGAGTCTCAAAAGGCAGATAAAGGAACGTTTGAAAACTATGCCAAACAATAGATTTTACATCCCAATCTGCTACAAAATGTTTGCAAAATTTAAAAAAATCCTATTTTTTAATTAATCAAGTTTTTTCGGTATTTGCATTTAGATCCTTAATTTTTTTCAAAAAATTTCAAAAAATCATCATAACGAATCCTAATCCCGCTGAAGATCCGAGAAATTTTTTAGAGTTATTGATGTTTTTTTAAAAATAGCCCATAACTCAGGAAAAAAATTAAGTTATTTTTCATCGAGCCCTAAGCCCAAATTATTTCAACCGATTTTCAGACTCCATAGACAAATAATAGGTGTTACTTCGCAAACTCCAATTTTTTGGCTCAGATTGACATATTTTGGGTGTTACTTTGCAAACTCCAATTTTTTGGTTCAGATTGACATATTTTGGTTGCAAGGTGTCTCCAGAAGGTCACTTTGAGCTCCAAACTATTAACTATTTAGTTAAATTTTCTAGATTTCCAAGAAGTTACAGAATTGATCAGAAAGATTTATTTTAGTTCCCACACCCAAATTATTTTTTGAATGAAATAAATACAAGAATTGACTAGTTTTTTGGGAGCCTAAGTTTTTGATAAAAATTTGAAAATTTGTGGGTTTCATGACTAGGTAAAAATAATAGTTTTGAAGGGACAAATTCACAGCAAATTTTGAAAACTGAAAATGAGATCCTTTATCTGAAAACTGAACAAGACCTCTTCCACTGATTTTTATTTTCTCTGCTTTGATCTGAAATTTCAGTTAACTACCTTTAACTGAAAATTTTAGACAAATTATCTGAAAATTAATTTTACCTTAGATTGAAATATGTTGGATAGATAAGTGAAAAGCTGAACTGAAAGTTGTTTTAACGCATTTTGAATAAAAATCGTTTTCCGAGCTATTGATTTCAGTTAACACTAAATTAATGTCTTTTTAAGATTTAATAACTATTATTTTTAGTAATTTTAACTGACAATTAGAATTTAGGGTTTACTAAATTTTTTAGATACATTATATAAAAATTTCAGTATTTTAAATTTTCTGTGTCCCTTCGACTCAAGTGGATGACAAAAATAAAAAAATCTCCAAAATTTTTGTATGGGAACTGGGAACCAATACTCGTAAAAGCATTCAACATAAGTCTAAAAATTTGTGGGTTTCAGTATTAGGTAAAATTATTGATATTTACCAAATTTGTTCTTAAGTTCGACCGAGAAATAAATAATATTATCCTGAATTTAGCATAGGAACTGTTCTTGGGCACTTGCCATAGGCTTATATTACAAATTGAAGCTCATTAAAATACTAGAACTCGAGAATTTCTAAAATGGACAATACACAGGAGTCTTCAGATCACGATTTCCAAGGGTAAGTCCTTTTGAGGAACTGTTCTTGGATACTTACCAAGCTCATACCGATCACTAGAACTCAACAATCCTGGAGGTTCCTGATACACAGCCCAGATTCCGATGGCACAGGGTAAAACTTTTTTAGGAACTATTTTTGGCTGCTTACCAAAAGCTTATATTCCAAATTTGGGATCATTCCGATCACGGAAACTCAAGAATTTCTGAAGTTCCTAGTATCAAGGAGCCCTCAGATTTCAATATCCCAAGGTCAATTTTTTAGGTCCTGTTCTTGGATACTTATTACAAGATTTTATTCCAAATTTGAGCTCATTCCGATATTAGAACTCAAGATTTCTGGATTGGTGGTTCGATTTGTTCCATCTACGAACTTGAACTTACTTTTGACAAAAAAAGCATCCAAGCATCAAATTCGGTTGAGATTTACGTGATTTATGTTGAGTTGGCTTAATGTGCGTTGGGTGTAATGTAGAATGACCTAATGTAGTTGTGATGTCAAATTTCAGATTTTTTTTAATTTTTCACAGAAAATGTTACCTAAAAAGTTCTATTGGACACTCAATTGGTCAACGGATTGGGTGTTGATCCAAGGGTTCTTCAAAAATACCAGTCCATAATATTAATCTTCGACTTTTGGCAATTTTACCAAATGTGCCATCTAGGAGATCCCCTGAAATGCCTTATTGGTTGATTTTGTCCAATTTTAGTTTTGGTACAAAGTATCTAATAAAATAACAGGCTTTAACGCAATACTCAAAATTTTATGATTTCTTTAAGCAAAATTCCATCTGATCGGTGCTAACGCTTGCATGAAAACACCAGATCCCACACAGATAAGAAATTTGTTATCAATTATATAACAAACCAGTACAAAGCCAGTTGCAAGTTGCAAGGAGTTTTTATAGCAAAGTCCCGAACCAATTCTTACTCTAATATTTTAATAGTTGTCGAAACTTTAATTCAAAAATTTAGGCACAATTTCATTAGAAATCAAAAAATGGTTAACATCAAAACATAGTTTATAAAACTGTCTATATTACACTCTTTCAATTTTTTTTTTTTTTTTTAATATTTTTTATCAATTTTTTTAAATGCGTTGTTCTCGAAAACGAATCTATTTGCCAAATTTCAGCTCGTTCCGATCACAGCAAGTAGGTTAATTTTTTCGTCACAAAATTTGAGTGCCACAAGCAAGTAGGTAAGCAATCGTCCGCGTAGTTAATATTAATATAGAGAGAGTACAAATTAAGTCACGTGCTTTGTGCATCTAATTTAATCTTTTTGGAAAAGAGGGTCATTATTATTGAGGAGATATCGGATAAAAATATATACAAAGAAATACGAAATAATCCCACCCACATTTACAATCAAATAAGATAGTATTAAGCATCAGAAAAATGCAAAAAATTCATTTCATGCAATGCGATAGAAAGAGAGGGTGTAGAACTAAATGCAAGCCATACGAATTTTATTCTAACATCGCACAATAAATTTAAACTTCATGCATTATTTACTATATAAAGGATAGGTTTATACAAAAAAGAGTCTAGTTTTTGATAGAATAGTTATACATCGTATATATGCTAGGATACCCATTTCAAGCCCTTCTCCGTGTTACCCAATGAAAAGATTAAGTTTTAATATTTAAATAATATGGAATTCATCATTTGGCAGCGACCCAAAATTTAGGGAAGAAAGTTCCCACATTTCAAAGTATCACAAATTAAATATTAAATATTGCGGTCTAAAACTATAAAATTAGTGGCCATAGCCACCCAGATTGATTTGTTTAAAAAACGGCAGTTCAAAAAATACAAGATTGCAGATTTGAGATGGTAGATCTTTTTTTTATCCAAAATTATCGACCAAAAATTGAAAACCACAGAAAATCTGCAAAATAAAATTTGTACATCGTGTGGAATGATACAATGAAACGAGCCCATAATTTGTTTGCTCAAATTAATTTTTTTCGCATCGTTCCTGATAAATTAATGAAAAATAAACTTTACTTTTTAGAAACAGCATAAAAAATCTTGCAAATTTAGTATTTACTTTGGACCAATCCAAATTCTCCGCATTATAAGTTTTTTTATCTCATTTTCAACCCCATCATCCCTTCTCATCCTCTTCCTACTCCTCATGCTCCCCTTTTATTCCAGGATTTTTTTTTGTGGTGATCGATGAAAAGGGCTTTTCAGCATCCCTATTTCCATTCATGGTTCGTTGTTTTCTATCTGCAAAAAAATTAATTTAAAATACCTTTTTTTTGTTTTTGACCTCCTTTCTTCATGATAAAATAATAAATGAACCGGAAAGATGCGAGTCGGAACAAAAAAGGTGAAACATTGAATTTATTAAAAACAAAAAATACATCAAGAAAAAATTTCTCTCACGAAATCGTTTCAGATCAGCATTAGATCACAGATCCATCAGACTTAAAAACATTGAAAATTGTCTGTCTGATCAGAATAAATGAGATTTTTTTTGCAGCCTCCTCCCTACATTTTTATTTCCATTTAATGAAAATGGCTGTCGGCTGTCGGGTATTTTATTAAAACGTGCTTTGAAATATTTTTGTGAAAATCATTGACATCACAACACGTCACACATCAAAATATGTATAGAAAGTGGATGGAATTTATTTTTTTCTCCCCCGAAGCGCAAAATATTTGCACGGTAATGAATGCGATGATCTGGAGTTGTAGCAGAATAAACGGAAGCTGTGTAATTTATACGATAATTTAATATTTTTCAGCTTTTAAAATGAGCTTTTATGTGTAATGACTCTTTTTATTATTTATTTTTCGTTTAATTATCCTGTTCTATAAAATGTATTAGGGTGAGTCGTAATTTAATTTTCAAACGCACAAATCTATAAATGGTTAATAATAATAAATCCAACAGTACTCCAGGGAGACCAGACGAGTCCTCATATTTCAGAGAATATTTTAGAATTTTGCGAACCAACATGCAGAAAACATTTGTTAGGTTTAAACAAGAAAGGCTTCCAATCAGGTTCTTAGTTGGCGCTAACAGGTTAACCTTCTTGCGGCTAAGAAGTGATTGTTAATCCCAAACAAGGTCTTGCGTGCCACAGGTTCCGATCATTGGAACCTGAGATTCGAAGAAATACCTTGTGCATAGGAGCTCCCAGATCTCGAGGTCCTAGGACCAAATTTTGTTAGGAACTGTGCTAGGGTACATCCCAAGAGCTTATGTTCCAAATTTGAGATCATTCCAATCATTGGAACCCAAGATTCCTAGAAATACCTTGTGCATAGGAGTTCTAGGACCAAATTTTGTTAGGGGTACTTACCAAAACTATATGTTCTAAATTTGAGGTTATTTCGACTTTTAGGACTTTAGATATTCAAAAAACGACAATTGTCCATGAGGTGACCCTGTACCGGGCCTATCCATTTTTCCACTAAAGTATCACCCGGATCGTGTTGGCCTCAATGAACAGTATTAGACAAAATTTTAAAACCAAAAAATATCATGCTGGAACCTAAACCAATTATTAGGAAGGGTAAGGGGGGTCAAATTTTATTGGGTGATATAGTCAACACCCCAAGATTTAATTAGAGGCCTATTGCAAGAAAATCGAACAAGAAACACCAGAGGTATTAGCTTCTGATAACTGAGGGACCTAAGAACTGTTCTTGGGTACTTATCACAAGATTAGGTTCCAAATTTGAGCTCATTACGATCACCTCCTGTGGCCTGATTTGGTACATTAACGAACTCGTCGTTACTTTCGTCGCTCAAAATTTCAGCCAAATCGGTTAAGAATTACGTGTGTTATTGACCATACATACAGACACACAGACAAACACACCAAAAAAATCACGAATTTTTGCGGTGCAGACCGTTTTTGTGAGAACGGAATAAATTCTTTTTTATTTCGTGAATATTATAACCTTTTCATCTATAGAATTGATGAAAAGCTAAAAAAACAAGGCCGATCAGGTTTCATGATTTGAACTTCTGCAATTTTTTTCCATGCGTCCACTCCTAATGTCGCTCTGGCTAATTAGGGGTGCTATTAGGGTTGCCAGGAGGGGGAACATTCTGATCATTGATGACGTCGCTCTGTTTTAACGTAAAAATTCATCATTCCTGGTATAAAAATGTTGACTTTGCATGGGAGTCCACAGAAACCTTTGTTCAATTGGGCTTAAGAATTGGTAAGCATAAAGTGGATACCAATTAATAATCTTGGCCAAAATTTCTAAAGATTGTGATTTATATCGTTTTTATAGATAAAATAACGTATTTTTATGTAGGAGCCCACAGAAGCCTTCGGCCGATTGGGTTTGACATTGGTTTTATACCCACCATTGACTTTGAATTAATAATCTTGGCCAAAAATTTCAAAAGAATTTTTCATAAATGTGTGACTTATATAGATTTTATCGATTACATGACGAAGTTTGGTATGGCCTTTCGGCGATTAAGCTCAAAATGGGAGGCTAGGAAATTATTTTTGAAATATACCTACTGCAAAATTTCAGCTTGATCAAAAAAACCGTGTAGGATAAAACCGGACATCATAGGATAAAATCATGAACTTTTGTATGGGAGCCTACAGAAGCCTTAATTCGTTTTTTTATGACTTTCACTTTTTAGAATTTAAAGTAAGAACCGACTTAAAAATGATTGTCCATCTCCGTTCCTAAAGCATTCATTGGAAAAAGAATTACAAAATTTAGAGAACTTCCTTCCAGAAAAAATAACTTTTCTAATTTTTTTTACTTTTATTCCGAACTTTTGAGTTTTTCAAACTGCCAGTTTAATTTTAAAATTTTCTTACTTTCATTCGAAACGTTTGAACTTTCAAAACTGGATTTTCGAGCACGAGGTTAAGTTATAAGTATATTCTAAATACGTTTTTTATATTTTAAAATTTTCTTTTGAAAATTTTAAATTTTTGCGCAATCCCATAAATTTTCTAAATTTTAACAACCATTTTTTTCTCATAAATTTCCTAAAAAGTATTAACAATAATATAGGTAGAGATATTTAAAGAAGAATTTGCATCAACGCAGTATACTAAAATAAAATATTTGTTCCACCCCATTTTCTCATTTCCCCATAGTACTATAATTTACATAAGGAAAAGGACAGAAAGGTAGTCTCAAATAATATTAATGATAATAATTATTTACAACAGTATTTCCCCATCGTTTGGCATTGAATAGAAAATAAAAAATTACGTGGTGGTTGACAAAATGTCAGAAGAGCTAAATTTAGGCAGTCACAATTTTAGGCGACGTGTATTTTTGTTTGTAAATTTTTCAGTTAATTAAATGCGAAACCCAAGGATTAAAAATCAACCAACACATCAAAAGCAATTTATTTTAGCGAAATTAAAATGAGGAGCGGAAAAACTCTCTTTGCCATTAGAGATAACATAAATTATTCCTTGTGATAGGCCTTACTTTTAACCTTAATCGGATTTTTGGGCTTTTTCTGTAGCTTTTTGGGAATTTTTTAATTCAGCTCAATAAAAAAACGTGGAGGGGGTTGAGGATTGAGTTTTTAATGGAGATACCTTTTGTTCAATCTTTTTTTCTTCACTGATGTAGATTGTGTTGTGAATTTTTTTAGGGCTATTTTCGTCTTGATTTTTAAAAAATTCTCTAAAACGATGGCTCCAAAGTAAAACATACCATTTCATACTAAAGTGAAGGGCATGCGATTGATCCAAAAACGAAAATCACCCAAATCAACTTTAATCTTCTAGGAATCACTTCCGACCAAAATGGGATAGATGTCGGTCAGTCGGTTGGAGGAAGATTTAGAGGAAGCATTCATTTGATGAGAACACAGAAGCCTATGTTCGATTGTACTCTCATATAAGTGGATGAGAGTCCAATCGAACAAAGGCTGTGGGCTCCGGTATAAATCTTACATTTATTCGAGAGGCTAATCATAAAAAAAATCCATGT
>JXPH01021087.1:0-12378 GCA_001014845.1 Mochlonyx cinctipes
ACTTTGTATGGGAGCCCACAGAAGCCCTTGAATGGGCTGAAAATTAGTAGACATAAAACGGGTACCATTAATAGTCTTGACCAAAATTTCATTAATAAATGTGCTATTTATGTCGTTTTTATCGATAAAANTTATCGATAAAATGACGAACTTTTGTATGGGAGCCCACAAAAGCCTTTGTCCGATTGGGCTAAAAATCGGCAGACATGAAATAAGTACCAATGAAAAATCTTGGCCGAAATTTCAAAAGATTTTATAAATAAATGTGTGATTGATATCGTTTTTATCGATAAAATGAAGAACAATTGTATGGGAGCCCACAGAAGCCTTCATCCGATTCGGTTGAAAATTGGTAGTCATAAAATGAGTACCAATAAACACTTTTGGCCAAAATTTCAAAAGATTTTATTAATAAATGTGTGCTTGATATCGTTTTTATCGATACAATGA
This sequence comes from Mochlonyx cinctipes, assembly GCA_001014845.1. NCBI lineage: Eukaryota > Metazoa > Arthropoda > Insecta > Diptera > Chaoboridae > Mochlonyx > Mochlonyx cinctipes. The sequence continues at coordinate 451 of JXPH01021087.1, forward strand.
CAAACTTTTGTATGACAGTCACGTGTTTATTTTGTGTGACAGTTCACGTGTCCTTATCAAATGAATACTTCCTGCAAAATTTCAACTCGATCAGACAAACCATCTAGGAGTTTTCTTGAGACAAAAATACTGTCTACGGATCGTGGGATCGCCCAACCGACTAACAGACGTCCAACCATCGGCCTGGTTCTTTTACAATGTGTATATACTTTGAAAAGCCTTGGCTTTTCCCTGAATAATTGGGGATCCTTGAATGAAGTGCGGATTTTCAAGGTGGGGCACTGACTATTAGTTTTTGGAAAAAATAAACTAAATTTCGAAAGGAAGAAAAGGAAATTGAATTATGTGCTTCTGCACCATCCAATTGCATAACAAACTGTCATGCTGCTATGAATTAAATCCGCATCGATTTGTTTACCACAAATCGAACGAAATTATGTCGTTTTGTATGATTGCAAGAAAGCTGGTTTTGTTTTGATTGTACAAATATGTCGTATTTCGTATCGCATGTAATATAGGTAATAGTAAAAAGCAGAGAAAGAAAGTGAATCTGTTTATATTCATTTGCCGTGTATGTTTTATGGATTTGCAGTCACATTGTACTGTCATGTGAACTCGCCATTAAAATAATTCAAATACTTTCCGCATTAATGAAGATGAGGCCTTTACTAATAGGTATTTATATAAAGAAGAAATTAAATCATAACACATAATTTTTATTGTTTTCCATTTCTAATAATGAAATTATTATTGACCAAATCTTTAATTAATTGACTTGGGAAATTGACATTTTACTTTTGTCGCACAGGGACCGGATATTTTTAATCATTTGTTGTACAAAAATTATTTTTTTCTTTTAGTTTTGAAAGTAATTTTAAATATAGCAGAAAAAGTAAATAAACTTAAACAATTATTGTTATTATTTCTGATTTGACTCTGATGAGCGACATTTTAATTTATGTCGTTCGAAAAAGAAATCAATTGGCGGTCGAATTGACGGAACATGGACGGTCGTCTACCTATACCTACACAGCCCAATAAACCAAACTCGTCATAAACTGAAGTTAAGATAATGTTCTAGTAGTAAACCTTGGAATTTGAACAATGTGGAAACTTATGTTAACATAGTGTTTTTTCGAACAAATTTGTCTATGTTTATGACAAGCTTTATATAAGTTTGCAAAATTAGAAGATTTGAGAGGTTTTTTTCCTTCTATTTTTATAAAATATCTCTGTAATACTAACACGATTCCGAAAAACTGGAAGTGGAAACAGGATTTGATAACGAAGATCCCTAAGAAAGGTGCTATAAGTGACTGTGATAATTGGCGAGGGATCAGCAGCTCATTCCCAGTAAAATCCCGTGGGCAATTATTTTGAAAAGAATCAACGCAGCGCTTAATACAACATTACGTTGAAAACAGGCCTGAAATGAGGCCACTTAAACTTAGATAGATTGGTCACGTGCTAAGACGAGGTCCAATGGAACTCCAATTAGTAGCAAAAGAAACTTTGCAGTTCTGCCCACGGGAAGGAACTTGTNACGCAATGATGAATGGGGTGATATTATAGCAACCACTAGGAATCCAACAAGATGGGGAAATACTATTGACTGGCTGTGTCCCAAAAGTGACCATATGTACATAAGAAAGAAATTTAAATTTAAAATATAAATTTACTTAATTTTTAGACAAGATATTTTGCCATTACTTTACAACTTGTCGTAACTTGTCGTAACTTGTCGTAACTCCTGGAAATAACTCAACGTGCTTAGTGGGAGTGATCGAAAATCTAAACAGTCGGTCGCAAATTTTTAATGGAAAATTCTAAATCCAAATGAAGCTTTTTAGGAGGCGGTATCAAGGTACACCCAACTTCGCAAAATAATTGGTTAAGAAATCTATAATTGGGAATAGGGTGCAAAGTACAAATTTGTAAAAGAGCTCCTTCCGAAATGTTGCATTTTGGTCCCAATTCCACCCTTAATTTTTTGGAGATGTTCAAAATGGTGGGCATATCTCGGTCACCGGTTCAAAGTTTTCCAGTCCCGGTAGAAAGAACTATTTTTTTCATAATTTGTGAAAAACATAATTCTTAGAAAAACCGGACAACGGATTTTCTAACGCCAAATGGTTATTTTAAAAATCCTACAAAAATCAGGTGTGCCATTGGGAGGGACCAAAATAATACAACATTGCGCGGGGGGGTGGTAGATCAGCTTTGCCATTCAGCGTTTGAAAATCCGCCATATAAAATTGATCCACCTTATTTTATTGGGAAAAGGGCATTTAAATAAGCTGAACATCGGGTTTTGGAGATTTCTTGGGATGCTGCTTACGAATCTGAAGTTTCCGCAATCGTCCAAAAATGGGAACCTGGAGGATCCTGTTCCATGAGAGCATAAACCACCACCACATGCTCCTATTGTTAGTTTTACTGTTTATATTTTTATTTTGTTAGCAATTAGATTGAGTATTTCGAATTCGGAGTCGAACGTTAGTAGTAAAAAAGAAAATTTCACTAAATTTGGCCCCAATTTTTTTTACCCTTGGCCAACCATCGCATGTGTCTGTTAAGTAAAACACGTTACTGTTAATCCTAACATACGACTACATACTTTATTTCAAAAGTAAGACTTATATACTAAAGTTAAAAGTGAAATTTAAAACAGGAACATAAATATATAAACAGAAGTAATAACATAAATGATAACCCAAACATAATGGTGCATAATATTACAACAATGAAAAGTATGTAATTAATCTGAAGTCAGCAGGAGTAAGTACTTAATTTAATTTATTACTATCTTTTTATCTGCTTCTCTATCCTTTCCTTAATCTTCCCTACCCAACAATTTAGCCCCAAAACTATAGCCGGGCATCTCAACTCTGTGAACCTGAGCATGCACTTATAGTGCATGGTGTATAAGTTGAGGTTCTTGCTAAATCTAGGTTGTGTCAGTCTTCTTTCATCCCTTTAATCTGTACTCTATAGCTTGCTCCCGTAACATGGTTAGTATAATATATAAGTATTACTTTTCAAATAAAGTATGTAGTCTTATGTTAGGATTAACAGTAACGTGTTTTACTTAACAGTGTCCATAAGCAAGAACAAAAAATTTAAATATTTCCGATCGCAAAATCATTTCTGATACCAGGTGAAAGTAACAAAACAATCGACATGACTCAGACCACAAGTCTACAATCTATATACTTACATAAAACATGCAACATATAATTATAATCGATTGGCAAATGAAAGTCCGATAAATATTTCGATAAACCCAATTGAAAATTTAATATTGATCGAATTTCGTATTTTTATCTGAAAAATCGACCAAGTGGGTCATAGCGTTGTCTGATTTGGATGACGCTTGTATTTATCATCAGATTTGACCATGGACTCAAAACAAAGCTTGGGATGTTTTTATCACATTTCAGGTAAAACTTTCCTCCCCAAAGTCTCACACTGATTGGTCTCCCAAAACAACAACTTAATGACTCGAGAGGTTCTTAAGGTTCCGGATAATTTTTATTCGTTTTAAGTTCTAATGTATGTTCTTGGTTCAGAGCCAACACTATGGACATTTTGTTGGTAGGTATAAGGCGACCCTGTGGATTCTTTGACGAATAATTTTATGAATAAGACTCAGATGTTATATTGATAAAACTTCATCCTAAGACCTCAAGATCGGATGGCTCCCATTCACCGGAAATTTTCAGAATTCTTGAATGGGATTATGCTCAAATTTGGAACACAAGTATTCAGCATCCCAAAACAGTTTCTAACAAAATTTTATTTTAAGCCATTTTGGGATCACGTGGCTCCCATGTACCAGGAATTTACAGATATCTCGAGTTCTAATATAATAATAATTGGAAAAAGCTTGGAGTATAAGCATTTGGCACGAGCATTTCTTATCATAATTTTAGCTTTTCTTACTTTCTCTAATCATATCTATACTGGGTGGGTCGGAAATCCTCTTGTAATGCTTCCTAAGAAAAACCATTCTGTAGCAATAATAAAAATAATGATATAATAATGCCTACCAGGTACCCTATTGGGACCAGGCCTATTTCAGAGAACTTTCTAGGTATTAGTGGACCTACAGCTCATGCTGGATTCCAAACCACCACAACTTTAATGGTTATGCTAATTAGTTACCAGTTCATTGAGCCCATCCCATCAAGTCATGTTCAGTTTGTATTGCAAGGAAACTGACTAACCTGACATACACACATATACCACCACAATCATAGGTTATATAATTTTAGATGGTAGTTGGTGTATGCATATTTCACAGGCTGACTGTACTGTGTTCTATTCAAATTTATCACAAGCTGAAAATCAGCAATCTAATTTTATAGAACACAGCAGTTTGTACCGGGAATCGAACCCAGAACCTAGAGGATGTGAGGTTAGTGTGCTAACCACTCAACCACCCGGTTGTCATATGGTTGCAGAGATATTACTACAGTCCAGTCTCGATTCTGAATACCAATTTTGAAATTTCATGTTCGGATAATCGAGATGTACATAGAATCGAGATTCTGCTTATAACTTTGCTCAAGGACATCCTAGAGCATTTGTGTTTTGAGCAAAGTTGTTCGGTAGGCCAAACAGCTTCCAAATATGGATATTTGAAATACCAGAATATGCTGCCACCAAGCGGACTGATATGGCAACTACCCTAATTTTGCTGGATTATATTCTAGAGTGTTCGGTAGGCCGAATAGATTACAAATATGGATGTTTGAAATACCAGAATATGCTACCACCTAGCGGATTGTAACTACCTTAATTTTGCTGGATGATATTCTATGGATTTGCGTTATCGGTCACGTTGTTTGGTGGGCCAAATAGGTTTCAAATACTGATATTTGAAATACCAGAATATGTAGCGAAATTAAGAAAGTTGCTTTTGCGGTACAAAAATTGTCTAATAGCATTTCCATAGACATAATGCTTAATTTTTTGCAGTTGATATGTTTGTTTGAAAATTGAATAGATCAGTATTTTTGGAGTGAAAAAGTAAAGCTAAATTTAATTTCTCAAAGTTAAAAAATAAAACTTAAAATACCGTCTAAAAAGTGAAAAGTTTTTAAATAAAATATCAAAAATTTGATATTCCGGTATTTCAAATATACATTTGTAAGCTGTTTGGCCTGCCAAACAACTTTGCTGAAGACATGAATGAACTAGAATATCATCCAGCAAAGTTAAGGTAGTTTCCACATCAGCTAGGTGACAGCATATTCTGATGGTTTGACCTACCGAACAACTTTGCTGATGACGCGATTGCTCTGAAGTATCATCCAGCTAATTTAGGGTAGTTGTCACATCAATCCGATAGGTGGCAGCATATTCTGGTATTTCCAATATCCATATTGGTAATCTGCTTGGCCTACCGAACAACTTCGCTGTAGACACGTATGCTCTAGAATATCATCGTGCAAAGTTAGGCTAGTTGCCATATCACTCCGCTAGGTGGTAGCATATTCTGGTTTTTCAAATATCCATATTTGAAAGCTGTTTGGCCTACCGAACAACTTTGCTTAAAACACAAATGCTCTAGGATGTCCTTGAGCAAAGTTATAAGCGAAATCTCGATTCTACGTACCAGTACGTTCGAACCGGAGTTCGTATAAGCGAGAGTACGGATAAGCGAGACTATTCAGAATCGAGACTGGACTGTACTTGAAATTTTTTGCACTAATCTGCAGTGCACTTGCAAACTAAAACAGATTTATTCAAAAACATGATTTTGTATGATAGCTTACTTCATTACCTTTCAATTGACACCTTTGGTGCTCCAAGACCATTATCTCTGGGAGTAAATCAAGATTTTGAATAAACTTGATGCAGTTTGCAAGATATGTGCAAATTAGTGCAAAAATTGTGCAGAATGGTTTGGCTTAAGAAGCATTACAAGAGGATTTTGGGTCCCAAACATCTTCCGACCCACCCTCTAGATAGAAAAAATGTGTATTCAGTAAAAAAATTGTCCCCTCAGGAAAAGAAGCTTTGAGACCCTAACCAAGCTTGGCCGTCGTAGGTTTAATTACAATCAGGCCATGCCTATATTTAAGTTAATGTTAACCGAAGAAGAAGGAAAAGTAGCTCAAAATGGTCTGAAGAGCGAAAAAAACGGAAAAATCTGTGTTCATCTGCTTGTATAAGTATATCTATGTCCTTGATAACTCGCGTAATTCGCTACCGATTTGGCTGTAATTTTATGTGGAGGCTTTTTTCAACAAATGTAAAGACGAGTTCGTTAATAGAACTACGGAGTCTGAGGGCCTCTATACAAACTCACCAAATTTTACTCAAATCTGGAGTTGTAATGATCAGAATGGGCTCAAATTTGAAACCTAATCTTATGGTAAGTATCCAAGAACAGTTCTTAAAAAAGTTTTACCCTTGGGCATCGGAATCTGTCAGTTCAACTTATTTAGGCCAAAAAAACTGGAAATTCTGAAAAAAAAAAAATCTTTTGGCTGATGTGTTCCCTGCCCAAAGATATTACGCTCCTTTAATAAGATGGCCTCGTACGATTACCAACATAGAATTATTGCAGCAATGTGATATGACTAGCATGGAGATAGAAATCAGGCGACGCAAACTTGGCGATCCCTCTCTCTAGTCTACGTCTATAGGTCAGAACGTGCATTTTCAACACAAGTTCATTTCAAAATGACCAAAAACATGGCAGATTTGTATTGCTCCTGACTCTATGCCTACTAGAATTTAAAATGGATACAAAAATATGTGAAACCCCTGGGGTTATTGAGTTGTTTTTTGATAAACCGATGTTTTGAAGGGGGAAAAAGAGTCAAATTTTTTATCATTACTATGGAATCTGTTGAAAACTTTCCAAGCTTTATTTTGAGTCCTCCTTGTTCAAGCTGGACCAGTTGTTTTCAAGATATTGATCTTCGAAGTGAAAAAAAGAAGCTCACTGGTTACTTATGATAGTTTTTTGCCCTCGATCACTGGAATGTTAATTTCTGTGTAAGTTAATGGTAATGCACTGAGAAAAGTGTTTTTTTATTTCATTGATAAAACATAATGACAATTAATTAGACTATTAAATGAAAAATCAGTCACGATCACGACATGATCAAATTGAAACAAAGGCGTCAACCGCTACATATTAACAGAAACATAATTTTTGGGTTATCGACATAATATTTCGGTTACTTCTGATGATACATATATGATGAGAAAACGATTCGATTAATGAAAATATACATTAAGTATTTGGGTCAAATCAAATTTATAAGATTTTAATTCATAGAAAGGTATTTTGGACGACAAAACGGAAATATGTGGGTAAAAAAATCTATTTTAATTTTTTAATTAAATAAGGCCCTACATTATTTTTAGTAGAAAAGTAAGAAATTAGCATGACCTCAACCTCAAAAGTAAATTTAATGTTAATTTTAAATTTACTGCATTTTATTCAATACAATAAAAAATCGGTCAAAATGACTCATAAACTTGGATTTTAAATTTTCAATCCGCAAACTGAAATGAATGATTGGATTGGAATGAAGCAAGAAGGCAATGACTGGACAGTTAACTTGTTTTAAAAAAACAGTGAAGTGAATCATAACATAATTTTGTAAACACCTGATTTCGTTTTGTTGTTACTTATACTTAGGTACAGATAATTTAAAAAAGATAATCATAAAATAAGAATTCGAAAGGTAGAATTACATGATAGAAAATGCCTCTCACTCTAAATGAAACCATAGTGGTTGCTACATTAACAAAAAGCAATCTTAAAGATTAAAAAACGTCTTAATTAAGCCATAAACCATAGATTAAATTACATGACCTATACCTCATGATAATAGTTTTGAAATGAATATGAGTTTCCATTATTGCTGCAGTAAATATAAAAGAAAACTTCACCGAAAATCCTGGAAGCTCTACAAAAATTTCGGGGTGGAACGCCCAATTTGAGTTCATTGACCCACAGGAACACAAGTTATGGTGAAAATACCATTTTCATAGATCCTTTTCAAGCTTTCAACCGATTTAGGTCAAATTTTTAGGGCTTTGAAAATAAACTGTACCAATTTTAAGTTTACTGAGTCTATGAACAACAGGTGGCGAGCAAAATTGAAAAATTCAAATTTATAGTGATCAAAAAGCAAAAAAAAGTAAAACTAAAAGTAAAAATTTTAAAATCCGTTCTAGCCAGACCGCTCTTAAGGATATCGCTGCAATCGTCTTGGTGCTCTAAGAATCGGATAATATGTCCAAAGTTTAAACTATCAGGACGTCAGGACACTTCCAACTGTATCCTTGTTGTGAAACTGGACTATAGAACAAATTTAGAACTTTTTTCTGAAACATTCCTATGCACGGCCTTGTATACCATCACTTCTGAGGCTGGAGTATTCTGCTACCAGCCTCATCTAATGATTTTAATATCCTTGGGTTCTCTGTTTCTGTCTTTCAGACGAAGCTTTGGTTATTTTAGCTTGTGCAAATAATTGCATTGCGCTAGCCTACAACAACAAATATATCGTCATTTGTTCAGCAATTCATGTAGTACAGTACAATCAGCATTGAGTAGGGAGTATCGTAACCCCCTGATCAAACTCTCCAACCATAATCGGGTTACAATCCTACGGGTCCTGGTGCATTCAAATGTCGAGGGTAACGAAAATGTGGACTCCCTAATACTCCATACTTTTGAACCGGTTCTGGATATTTCTCGGAGATGCTTCCCATCTGAAACAGTTGAGTGGTCTGCCAATGAGCATGACTGATGGATACTTGCATGGATGCTACAAGGTTTATCGACGTAGACCCATACTATATGTTGCGATTATCTAATTTATCTAGACGGGAATAGATTACGCAATATTGTGTCAGCCATTACAGGACACTGTAAATTGAATGACTAAGTACTTTGTGATTGTACCAGTTTATTTTATTAAATGCATATTTTACCGTTCATTTTGAATGTCAAATCAATGTAATCTTCCATAATTTTGCTATATTTGTGTACTTATTTCGACTAATTACGTTTGATCGTCATAATTTTACCTGATTTTGATATTTATATCGCATAAAATACCATAATCTTGAATCATAATTTGTTTGTTGTTTGTTTACATTTTTATTGACGACGTCAAGAGGGCGGTAGTGAGCTCTATACATACTTATAGGGTAGTCCTGAGTCAATACTACTGACTCTGTAGTAAATTTGCCAATTTTGAGTAACTTCCATGCACAGTATGGCATTAGTAAATTTTCACTTACGGCTAAATTAGGGTGGCCTCAGAATTGGCGACCTCATCTGTTTTAACTCTTACCGTTTCAAAAGTTTCCACTTTGATTTCTGTACTTCCTCCAAAATTTTAAGCTCGATTGGATACAATTTGAGACGTGCTACCGCCTGAAAAAAGGTTTTTGGTGGATTAACGGGCCTAAAAAACTAAAAATAATTCTGAACTTTTTTTATTAAACACTAATTACCGACCGCAAGGTTGAGTGGTTAGCACGCTAGCCTGCCTCAAATCCACTAGGTTCTGGGTTCAATTCCCGGTACAAGCTGCTGTGTTCTATTCTATTAAATTAAATTGTTGATTTTCAGTTTGTGATAAATCTGAATTGTTATTTTTCTATAAATAGAACACAGTACAGTCAGTCTGTGAAATATGCATACACCTACTACCATCTTATATAACCTATGATTGTGGTGGTATATGTGTGTATGTGAGGTTAGTCATTTTCCTTGCAATAAAAACTGAACATGACTTGATGGGCTCAATGAGCTGGTAACTCATTAGCATAACCATTAAAGTNAGTTGTGGTGGTTCGGAGTCCACTATAAGCTGTAGGTCCACTAATACTTAGAAAGTTATCTGAAATATGAGGACTCGCCTGGTCCCAATAGGGTACCTATAGGCCTTATTATTAAACACTAATCACCTAACATATATAAAATACTTTAAAAAATAATTCTCGTTCTTGTTTTTGTGGATTTAATTTACTGCCCTCTTGTTACGGCCCAAAAGATTTGCCAATTTAGAGTAACTTCCATCATGCACAGCAATGGAAGTTATGGTTGAAATACCATTTTATTACATTTTTATGAGAATCTTTATGCTGGAGCCTATCAGCCTCACCTAAATTCATCAAAATCAGGTCGTACGAAAAACATCTAGCCAGCATATAACTGAAAAATAGATGATTTTTTCAGTTGTTTTGAGCCGTAACAAGATGACAGTAAACCAAATCCACNATGCTGGAGCCTATCAGCCTCACCTAAATTCATCAAAATCAGGTCGTACGAAAAACATCTAGCCAGCATATAACTGAAAAATAGATGATTTTTTCAGTTGTTTTGAGCCGTAACAAGATGACAGTAAACCAAATCCACAAAAGCTAGAAAGGAAATTATTTTTTAATGTATTTCAAATATTTTAAGTGGTGATTGTTTTAAAAGAAGAGTTCAGAATTAATCCAAGTGTTTTTGGTGCATAAATCCTCCAAAACCCCTTTTTTTACTGTTTGTGGCCTAACTTTTATCCGATCGAGCTCAAAATTCTGAAGGAAGTATAGAAATCCAAGATAAAACTTCTGAGGAGGTAAGACATAAAATCTGACGAGGTTGCCAATTCTGGGGCCACTCTGAGCTATATACTCCAACAACAATAACATTAACATCCACGAGCGTAATTCTAATTCGGAATTGATAGCTAAACTAAGCAATGCTGTCATTTCCATAAGAGAGCAACGCAACTTTTTTTAATTAAAATTAAATAATTTCTTAAAATCACAGTGTTTATACACAGTGCTAGTACCAAAAAAATATTGAAACGTGAGAAACCACAAAGTGGATTATGTAGCTTTTCATCATATTTATTCTATATTTTGTGATATGACCTCGATTTAGACTTCGACAAAGATGATACGTGCAAATTTTTAAGAGGAGAAAAGTTTTTAGAGAGTTATCCAAGAAAGTGTGGTAATTGGAAGCTCCAAAGATGGAGGACATTATCTTAAATTTAGCATGATTTTGGGCATATGCCAAGAGCTTATATTCCGAATGTAAGCTCAAGAGTTCCGGAAGTTTCCAGTATATAGGAGCCCTCATATACCGATGTCCCAGGATACTTATCAAAAGCTTGCATTCCAAATTTGAGCTCATTCCGATCATTAGAACTCAAGATTTCTGGAAAATTCTGATGAGTTTGCCTGTCGTTCTTAGTTTTGTTGAGAAAAGCTCCCACACAAAATTACAACCAAATTGTTTCAGAACTACACTAGCTATCAAAAAGGCAGACACATAAACAGACAGACAGACACAGACGGATTTTTTTTGTTTTTTTTCACATTTCAGGCCATTTGGAGCAACTTTTCTCGAAGAACCAAAATTTTTCAAATTTTACTGAATACATAAGCTTTTCTTTTCTATCTACCGATAAGATGAGAGTAAGAAAGAAAAACTAAAATTATGATAACAAGATAACAAGAATAATATAAATATTGACTGTTTATTGATCAAACAAAACAAAGAACATTTTTTGATTATAAAAATAAATCGCGGCTGTGACTTGTAGATAGCATAAGTATTGTTGTGATAATTTGTGTAGTCATGTATGTTGCTTGTTCAAATAAGTTTCACCTCCCATTCCATTGGTATTTTTGTATCAATAACAAAGAAATTTCTTTGACCCAAAGTTCCTTAAAATGCAGGGGAAAATTTAGCTTAAAAACTTAAAACCTGTACTTCTTCAGAAATTTGTAGATTGCAATCTTCCTCTACTGCTCACTAACACCATAGAGTGAGTAACTTAATTTCAGTATCTGGAGAGTATTATTAACGAACACAGATAATTTTAGGGACAGTATTTTTTAGTTCATTAAACTATCAGAACACGCTTATTTTGACAATGGAAAAAA
>JXPH01021101.1:10228-39184 GCA_001014845.1 Mochlonyx cinctipes
ATTTACTTAGGGTGAAAATTTGTTTCAGAAACAACTTGTAAATTGTATAACTGGTTGCTAGCCATAGCCGAGTCCGAAATTCTCTTCTCTATCATCTGAAGCATGCTAAATTAGAATATTCAATACTCGAGGAAAACTCAAACAAATAAAAATCTATTGTATTATAGGAGGTATATAGAAGAAAGTTCGTCTCGAGAATTTTGGATAAATTAAAAAATTCTACCCTTTTACTTCAGAAATTTTTAAATTGAAAAGATGAAAAGCAAAAACTCGATTGCATTTTCGAGTGATTGGGTAGAGCTTTATTCAATGTTTTCTGGCATCATGATCTCGTCTGAGCTGGGATGGGCTGGGACTGGGGCGGGGGGTTACACTGGATGGAAATGAAATGAATTGAAACGGAGAGAATAGATTTGAAAATGAAGCGAAATGAAATGAAATCAATACCTGAAATGTATGTTTAACATTTTGCGAATTGACAGCAAAGCATTTCAACACAATAAAAGGATGGAAATGGAAATTCAGACGTCACCTTTCCTATCCTATCCTATCCCTTCCCTTTTACTTTGTATAATGAAAATGAGATGAAATTTATAATGTAAGAATATTTTGTTTTGTTTAGTCAATAATAAATAAGGATCATGAGCTTTTCACCTCTTTTCTATTCCTATTATATTTAGATTATAGAAGAAAAGGTTGATAAATGTTTTATATTAAACACTGATGTACGTTGAATAGAAATTTTGCATCAAAATCCTTGTTAAATAAGTTCTGTTTCTATAGAAAATAATCTACTTAGATGGTACCTGGTAGTTTGTAGAGATATAGTGTGGTTCATATGTAATTCTTTCTGAAAAACGTCAATAATATTTTGTGCAGAGTCGACGAAATTTTTGCGTCCAATATTCAAAATGAGCCACGAAATAAAAACTGTTGCTTGTTAAGTTACCAATGGGTGGAGGAGTATATAACATAAAACAAGGGTTTCCATCAAATTTTATAAAATGGCTGATAATTGCCTATTTTATCGCAAATATTCGTAAGGAAACCCACAGAAACATTTGTCGAATTGGGCACATTCTGGTACAAGTAACAAAATCATTAAATAATAACTATTGGAAGAGTTTTCAGAACCTCGACTAATATTTAACAATCTGAAAGCGCTTTTATTGAAATCATAATTAATTTAAGTAAATAATATAGTCTTCTAAGCGTGTTTTTTAATCTGCCAAGCCTCGCTCTGCTGGAATACGGATTTATGGAGCAAACTAGACGACGTTCCAATTTCGACTGAAATAATTTCTATAAGAATAGACCGCGTATTTTAAAACATTTAGACCAGTCGCAGTACGTTTTCTTGTTGGTGGAAAATTTTGCATACAAAACGCCTGGTATTTTGTAAATATAAATATGTTAGATATTTTAAAGTTACAAAATCAAGAATTTTAATCTATAATTTGTGACCAAATTTATTCAATTTACATACACGCTAAATGTAAAACATTTAAAAGTGGATGACAGATTTTTTTTAGTAAAAAGTTGCAAGTTTAATCTTAATTTTGGAAATGAGGTATCAATGGAGAGCTAAAAGTATCTTTTTTGAATATCTGTTTTGAAAATGGGAAAATCTGTAAAAAATTGCAAATTGTTAGCAAATATTCTAGTAAACCTCAAGCTTCACTGGCCTTTTATTTTAATCTAAAGAGCCCAAGCGATATCCTTTTCGCTTTAATTTAGCTTGCGTAGAACTTAGGTTATGAAACGGGGTATATTGTCACTTTGTGTTAACTTTAATAGGCGATACCTATTGGAACGGTTGGGATCTCCACTACAAACTGGGGGTGTTGAACTTAATTTATTATTATATATTACTTTTACAGATTTTTCAAAGAACTCCCAAAAACATCTAGAATCCGGTCCCTGGAGCTTGTGGCTTACTACCGTAGCCACAAGCTCCCTGACTAAACCTTAAATTTCTTATTGTAAATAAAAATCTTTCGATCACATAGCACTTTGAAATAAATATTTCGGTCCATTTGAATGCCTGCAGGACATTTAGAAGAAGTTAGTGCTCAGTTTGATCATTCAATAATTGCGACCGCTATCGTTCGAGGAAAAATTTACACCATCCACAATATACAAACCGACAAACCTACATACAGAAACCCAACCAATTTTGATCGCAAGTCATTTCTACAGGTCCAAAACGTATTTTAAAANCATAGCACTTTGAAATAAATATTTCGGTCCATTTGAATGCCTGCAGGACATTTAGAAGAAGTTAGTGCTCAGTTTGATCATTCAATAATTGCGACCGCTATCGTTCGAGGAAAAATTTACACCATCCACAATATACAAACCGACAAACCTACATACAGAAACCCAACCAATTTTGATCGCAAGTCATTTCTACAGGTCCAAAACGTATTTTAAAAGTGAAATGGACAAATTCGCTTTTGGACAAATTACTACACTTTAACTTTTTCGAGGACAACTTAAAGTAACATTTTTAGGAAATCAAAGCGTGTAAGTTAGGTCGGTAAAACATGAAAAACGTATGGTATTTTGTAACAAGCATGAGTTTCTTGCTGCAAAACAGTAGAAACGTTTGGTATTTTGTACACAAGTTATTAATTTCAATAGGAAAGTAATATTGATTTACTCCACTAATTTACAGGTTCGTTACTTACAACAATATACAGTTCACCAATAAGGCACCCCAAGAAGAAAAAACAGAAAATTAAATGAAGATCAAAAAAGTTGTAATGTCCATTATTAGTTCCCATCCAATAATAACACTGTCATTTAATTTAACTTCGTTGTTAAATTGATCAATGTGCAGAAAGTTTTTCAGCAAAACTTGAAAATTTCTCTTTTCCACTTCCATTCATATCATGTGAAAGCAATTCTAGTTGTAATTCTCTGGGGAAATTAATTAAATTTTCTATTCATTTCTTCTTCATCATATTTTGGATCTATTTGTGCTTTTGTGTTGTTATTTTTGCTTGGCTTGGCTCTCCCCAACATACTGTACACACAGTGTGTGTGTAGCCTATTCTATTTTATTCTGTTTGTTGTTTTGTTTGAAGTTAAGTTCATTTTCTTCTCTCCGAAAAACTTGATGTTTTGGGTGATGAAAAGAAAGAAAATAAAGAAAAACAGGTTGAACGAGAGGAAAATGTACATTTTCATTATCTTGTTTTGTTTTTCTCGTTCATGTTGATATTATGTTTATGTTACACCTTCATTTTTAAGCAAGAAGAAAAGAAAAATAAATACATTGTGATTTAACCTTGCAAACTGACTAAAGGTTAATGATTTTTTGGAATCTCTTTAAATTTATATTTTTCGCTTCAAAACAAAAATTAGTTTTCCACGTCTGTATACAACAGACGTTTGTTTTTTGATCTTCAACATTGCAGTATTAGGAATTCAATTTTTGAAGCACGTTTTCTGCGCCATAGATTACGATATTTGTGGTTTCGGTTATGAATCCACCTACAAGACAAAATTGAAAACATTGAAAAGGATCAACACACAATTTCGATCAATTTTGCAATTGATATAAAATGTAGGCACAAATCTGTATTTTCATTTCCAATATCCCGATTTTATCAACTATCCTGTCCTTTTCCTATGTCTGTCAGTTGGGAGTTAGGCAAAATGGACCCAACTTGAGGCCTTCTTACCTGCGATAATAACATTATCTTATTATAAATTTTACAGCTGCTATCTTAGATCTTTCGCGGACAGTTTGCTAATATTCTTTCTAGTAACACAACAAGAAAAATACATACGACACTGTAAATACCTTCAAAATAAATTCAGAAAGGACGAAAAATTTACTCAGAATCGTAAGAAAACGTGCAGAATAATGTACACTTATGGTAATTAATTTAATTGAAAATAATCATAACAATAATCATTATAAATCTGATTTTAATCAAATATTTATTTTAAAATAAAATATATTATTTTAATTTTAATATCTCGATTGGTACAATGGTGCACGCACCGGTAAAAAATGAAAGGGAGAGGGGCAGGGTAACATTAAACATGAACATAATTAGTGTAATTGAAATTTCATTAAATTATATATTTATTTTTTTTTTAATTATTTTTTGTGTCGCATTAAATGTACATTTTTATGAAGATAATGAGTTTAATTTTACTAAAAAAAATATTTTATNATTTGTTCAAAAAAAAAAAATGGTTGTTGGCTAGGTATTGGCAAAGTTGTGAACATGAATGTCATTTTTTTTAATTAATTGACATAAAAAGTCACGTTTTTGTACCATTTTTCAAAAATGACATTTCAGTGACATCAGTGATGGTAAAATTTTGTTAGTTTTCCTACAAAAAATTTGAGTTGGATTTTTCTACCACAAATTCTGCTTCCGAACTCTAAAAGTCCTAAAACATCAGTTTTGGAGTCACACCAGAGGAGGTTTATTTTCGAGGCTCGTAAAATTTGCTGAAGATCGGGTGTGCCATCAAAAACAGTCTTTTTCAAGACTAAAATAGAGTTTTATTGTTTAGATCGCACCCGACTTCTGCTCCGAGCCGTCCGCATCTGCATCACTGAAGAAGGCATCATCTGCCGTGAGGAACCAGCAGTCGAAGAAAAAGGACTCCCTGATCCAGCCTGGGTAAGCCGTAGCAGCAGACGCTTCTCCCTCTCTCTCCTCGCTTTCTTGTTTCTCTCGTCGAGACGCAGATCTTGGCCCTTGCCATCCACCAACTTCTAAGCGGATCACCGTGACCGACCATCGCCCCATTTGCCCTGCTGTCCACCGACTCAACGCCGACCAGCAGCATTGCCGTCGATTGTGCTTGCTGTCCGTCGTTTGCCACGCAAATCGCATACTGTTAGTGTCCACCGACTGCCATCCAACAACAGCCTTCAACGTTTGCGCAAGACCTCACCCTGTGATCGCCCATTTTTCCGCCTGTCGCTAGTGCCGTCTCCATCAGTCATCGTCCCCCCAAACCCGANCCTGTGATCGCCCATTTTTCCGCCTGTCGCTAGTGCCGTCTCCAATCTATCCATCAGTCCTCGTTCCCTCAAAGCCGAAGTCGCAACATTGTATTGTCCACAAGGTTTACTATGTTTAATACTGCCAGATCTGTTCTTTGTCATCGAAGCCTAAACCCATTGACTGATCGAGCTAAAATTAATTTCGCAACTGGATGGTTTTGAAATGACTGAAAAATAAGCCATTTTAGGCTAAAATTAGAAGTCAATTGTCAAACAGTTAATCAAACCTTCTCCAAATTTGGTCGGTTGGTCCCATTTATATCCCGGGGCTAACTAATTTTTGTATCAAATACCAATATTGCGGCATTTTTCCAAAAACAGCTAAATGAGACCGTTTTGAGACAATTTTTGCAATCCAAAGCAAATATTCTGTCGGGTATATCTTAAGTTTTTCGGAAAAGGAACAATACGGAAATGGCTATGACCAAAGTATGACTATGATAATTTTTCATATTTGGTGTAAATGGGACGGGTGGGTGCATCAAAATAAGAAAAATTGCAACCTAATGAGGCTTCAGCATATGAAATAAGATGCCCATACTGTTGTCTGGCTAAAAATTATTCGTCATTTTGCTTCTAAAATGGGATCTGACCTATACTGGGGTTAAACATGATCCGAATAAAGTTACAAAATTTATTTAAATAAAAATTAACTTAAAAACTCGGGATCTATAAATTGTTGAAATAATTGTTTTAAGAAAAATATTTTAATTTCATCTAAGTTTGCACTCTTTCCCCCTGCCCTCTGTCCTATCCCAATTTAAAATGCATTAAATGTTCCTTCTGTTACTGATAATAATTATTACAAACTTTGAATTTCTTAATCAAAGTGTGGTGAAGAGAAAAAATTCAATCTGACGATCTGATTTGGTTTTGAAGCAGCATCTGTGTGCATAATATTTAAATTTGTTCACCCTTTGAAATAAGGGCAGCACGAAATGGAAGGAAAAAAATCTAGTAATAAAATCCGGACGAGATTCATTATAATTTTATTAAAATGAAAATAACTTTTTTCATCTTGTTCCTTTTACAAATGAGGATGTGATGTGGTGGGAATCTTGTGGAAGAATCATGTATTTTTCACCTAATATTCATAAGATTAAATTTTCTAGCGAGGATAAAAATAATAAAATTTAACAACTTTCCACTTTTGCCTCCACCTCCTCCACCACCACCAGCACATATGATGCTGCTAATAATAAAAATGGAGAAAGCAAACTTTTTTCATTCAAAACCTTTTCTCCACACAATATATCAAGCAAAAACATTATATGTGCAAAGTTACTCATGTCATAAAACATAAAAGCATGCACAGCATTAGTAGAAATTTCCAAAAATGTTTTTTCCCACATTTTATAATTATGTTAAAATGTTTACTTAACCACTCGTCAGAGTTACCTATTTACCTCCACTTCCCCTATATTAGAAGAAATGTCGAAGAAAATATGAAAAGCGGAAAACTTTCTGCATGTTGAATGCGACAAAGTATGTGCAACAACATAATTCACGTCTTTCAGAAAATAAAATTTAAAATATGAAATAAAATAATTTAATTTAATAAGTAAAGGAAAACTTTTTAAGAGTGTCGGTATTTTGCTTGTCAAAGTTATTTTTCGGGAAGAAAACTCTTCTCGTTTCTGGTTTAGGTTAATTAATGTTTGTAGAAATATATGAAAAATAGTCCTTTTTCATCATCATCATCATCATTATTATTGCATTAAATTTTTTTCTCTGTTCTAATGGTAATGGATAATGGAGATAAAATTAACACGGGTTGTTTGAGGTTAAGGGAATAAAAGGAGGTTTTTTGGGGTAGTAAAATAAGCTTTTTATTACATGACTTTCAAGAACATAGATTAAAAATGATACACAATCACATATATTGAGTCTAAGAGATCTATGACTATCTCTTTTGATCCCTACCGGTTGCTAAGATATCACCCCATTCATCATTGAGATAACCCAACGAATGCAAGTGTGACGTGGTCTGACTCTGGGTCGTGTTCCTTCCCAAAGGCAGTACTTCAAAGCTTTTTTTGCTAGCGATCTGTGTTCTGTGGGACCCTTTGTAGCATGTGGCCGATCCATATTAGCAATACCTGCTGCCATAATTCGAAGCCAGACATAGATTGACAAATTTCTGAGTTTCCTTGGGGGCTGGGATTCAGTCGCTTTCCAACCTCTGGTCGTGTGGATTATACAAGGCTTCGACTTAATTGAAGCTTCTTTTTTCATGTGAGGTCGGAGGGCCAGATGTTGTTCAGCGTACAAAATCTGTCTCTCGCAGTGTTGATTCGGCTTTTAACGTCTTTGACGGTACCACTATTAGTTGTTATATTGCTGCCGAGCGAGATAATTAAATTTCTCAATGCATTTGAAGATCTCACCGTCAATTTAAATTTTGTTGGCGCTATTTTTATTTCCAGCGAGGTACTTCCTCTTTCCGACGTCGATCTTTGGGCCAACTTTTTTTCCCTTATTGGAAAGGTCCATATCTTTCTATTTGTAAAATAGCATAGCCAGGTCATCAGCGTATTTCGTATCTTTTAGGCGTTCATCTATATTTCTCTATTTTATGACACGTTTCTTCAACACAACCTGGCATTACAAAGGGGATACGAGCGTCCATGTCGAGCACCATCCTTCATGGGAATAGAGAACCTATTTTAATGTATACGACATGACATGGTAAGTGAAGTTTTTATTAGATTCCTTGATCAAACCAACAGTCTTAGTTGGAACGCTTCCATCGCTGAAACTTTTCCAGATTGCGTCCTGCTTTATAGTAGCATATCAAAAACTTTTTGGAAGTCGACGATAACTAGGAACAGTGGTCGGTTCCACACGATGCACTCCTTATTCATGAGTCTGAGCGTATTTCGTTTGATCAAGACAGAAGAAAGCCTACCTGTTCACATTGTAATTTTGGATCAAGCACTACATTGATTCTATTAGAAATAATTATGCCATTATGCACCGAAAAATAGGAATTTTGTTTGGATCGATTTTAGCCCGGCTAGTATTCGGGATACGAAAATTTCCCGATGTTTCCATATTTAAAAATTCTGATATTCGTGAATTATATATCAATGTCCGGAAGCTCGGAAATTATGTATGTGTTCATCATTTTATAGCCTCGGTAGTACATCGTAAAAAATATAGGTTTGTATATGGACTCTCTCCTTAATTCTATTCGCCTCAAAATATCCGATACCAAATGGTAAAATCCTTGATTTTACCATATTTCCAGTATTGCGACGTTATTTTTTCAAGTATTAGTTGTAGAGTGTTGAGAAAACTTCGCCTTGCATTCAATGTATGCCTGCGATATTTTCATAATCTTAGGTGCTTTGACCACATCTCCCATCTAGAGTCCAGCATGTTGGGGTGCATACTCTTTTGCGAAGTTTTTCAAGTACAGAATAGCTTGCAGTGTCTTTAAGGTACTGCAAGGTATGACTCCATGTTATATGAATGACTTCTTTGTTCGAGGGTCCTTCTCGAGAACTGGAATTCTTCTAATATCACGATTTAGAACGGAGGGCCTTGGAAATTTCTTTAGGATAGAAGAGTTTGGAACTCCTCACTAGTTCAAACTACTGAATTGGAGAGGATTTCCGCTTTTAAAACTGCGGCATTTGAGTTCTTCAAAACCACGTAGCCAACGATTTTTTTTATTTTACATATTTTAACTTGTTTTATGTCAATTTCAACTCTTTAACTAATATATGTTGTTCATACTTTGAGAAGTTTCGGCTTATTTATGTAATAAAAATTAAACTAAACTATACATCAGTGGGAACTCTAGCTTTGGAAGCTAGAGTTCATGAGTTTGAACCTCAGCTTTTTTATTAAATAAAAATTTTGAAAGCTAATCGGGTTCTCAGATAACCCGAATAAACGGATTGTGGATTGTACTGGACTTTTTTTGTAAGTGTGACATCACCTTAAAAAACCGCGGGAAAGTCAGATCTAGCAAAGAAAACCTATATTTTTGTCACAATTATTTATTTCTCATTTATTATTAATTATAATTAATGGTCCAAAAAAATCCTCAAAAACTATCTTCAGGCTACAAGATTTGGTTGGGCTGTTCTTTCTTCAAAAATTAAAATAAATTGATTTTCGGCCCAGTTATGACTAGTCCCTAGGGCCTTTAGAAAGGGAAGGGAGAAAAAAAGGCTTATAATTCAATAAGTTTTCACCGATTATTTAACATCAAAGCAACATATTTGCTAATATAAGTCAAGGTAAGTCAGGCTCAATGGATATCATATATGATTTCGGGTTAAACGGACATGCACAATAAAAATATTATCTTTCTCAATGTTGAATTTACTGAATTACTTTTGTCACGGAAATATCTTCAAGTAAATTATCTTAAATCCTTTTTTTCTTCAGAATATATTTCAATATTTTATCATGCGATGTTTTATGCTACGAGTATATTCTCGAGTCCATCACGGATTTGCTCGATTTCGCTTTTTCCTATTTTATAAAATAAAGGTATAATTAAAACAGGTTTAAAAGAGATTAGACATGCTTCTAGGATTTTTATTCATAATATTTTAAAAGGAAGTAAAAAGAGTCCATTTTTTACTTGACAGATTAATTTTGGATTACGTGTATAAACTTATATTAGTCATGGGAATTAAGATACTTCCTGTATCTGTAAGTTATGCCGTTCATAAAAAATCTCTAGCAGGACCATCGTGCATGTTAAGTGAGACCAAATTTGAAGGTTAAAGCAGCCAGTTGAGACGTTTGTTGTAAGGGCTTAAAATTTATCACTGATGTAATAATAATAAGGCCTATTGGTACCCTATTGGGACCAGGCGAGTCCTCATATTTCAGAGAACTTTCTAGGTATTTAGTGGACCTACAGCTTATAGTGGATTCCGAACCACCACAACTTTAATGGTTATGCTAATGAGTTATCATTTCATTGGGCCCATCAAGTTGTGTTCAATTTTTATTGCAAGGAAACTGGCTAACCTCACATACACACACATACCACCACAATCATAGGTCATATAACTGTAGATGGTAGTTGGTGTATGCATATTTACAGACTGTAACGTGTTCTATTCATAGAAACATCGATAATGCAGATTTATNTCTATTCATGGTTGGTTCTATTCATAGAAACATCGATAATGCAGATTTATTACAANTAACGTGTTCTATTCATAGAAACATCGATAATGCAGATTTATTACAAACTGAAAATCAACATTCTAATTCAGCTGAACACAGTAGCAGCTTCCGGGAATGGAACCCGGAACCTAGTGGATGATAGGCTAGTATGCTAACTACTCAACTACCCGGTCGTCATACTCTGATATACGATATGTAAATTATTTCAACAAAATTTGGGTGAGTATAACTGGAGCTGTCAGTTAACGCAAAGTAAATACTAAAATTGGTTACTTAAAAAATAGTGCGGCATAAAATTTTAAAGTCTAAGGCTTACTATCTATTAGTGGAAGATTACTTGACATCAATCTACTATTAGATTAGATATTTTTTACTAATCTGTTATTAATGTCACTCGTTTCTGTGATGCTTTTAAGGAGTTAAAACAGCCCTGAGAGGCTCACTAGATTTTGTCCTATTGAATAAAATCAATTTAACCAACTTTAGATGTCAATTAAGTCAACTTTTGCTCACTTACTTGACTGCCCAGTGATTTGATTGGCTGAGCGTCTGCTTATCAACCATAAGGATACGAGTTCAAATCCAACCCGTGACGACAGACCTCACCTTACGTTTTTTCATCGTTGTCGAGAAGGTAGATTTTTTGTATGCACTATTGTAAATGAATAATATCAAGATAATTTTTGACCTGCTATCAAAAATTAACTTAAATATGAAATAGAAGGCGTTCGGATGGTGTTCATGTCAGAGAGATAAGTCAGTTTCTTGCAGCAAAAATTGAACACGTCTTGATGGGCTTGAAGTAGCAACTCATTAGCATAAACACTAAAGTTTTGGTGGTTTGGAATTCTCTAATACCTAGAAAAATCTCTGAAATATGAGGAATCACCTGGTCCCTCTAGAGTATTATATGCTTTATTATCCCGGAACTACACCACCCAGTCAACAGAGCATGCTCTACCAACTAAGCTACAGAGGCTAAGGTATCTAGGCTTTTCTCGACAATTTTTTTTAATAAATCTTGAGTAGATGATTTGGTACATAAAATTGTGGTATCGAAGAACTGTTAATAAAAAAGTTTGGCCCTGGGGCATCGAGATCTGAGGGCTTGCATGTACTAGGAGCTTTTAAAACCGTTGATTTCTAGTAATAGGAATGAGCTCAAAATCATCATTTAGGATTCAGTGAGTAGTGTGCATAGCTGTTTTTGGGCAAACAAATTTTGACTTAGGAAAGCTTGGTTCCTTTAGCTTAATAAGCTGAAATTGAGAGTGAGGCTTTTTTGAGCTTCTAACATGATGTATCAAAGTAGCTATAATTGCTTGTTTTTCACGTGAAACAACCAACAATTACTATCTTTTGAACAACACTTTCGCTGGCCTAAGGACCAAAAGGCTTTTGGGTTTACCTGTAGGTTTGTAGTTAGCATAAGGTGGTTATAAATTTACAATATTGTTGTTCCACAATTTTATAACTTCATTTAAAATGTGATTTTTCCAATTTTAACTGGAGAACGAATTATTAAAAATACAATCCAATTCTAATACACTTGAACAATAAATTTACTATCACGTAATATTAAATTTTAAATATTTTTTGTAGAAATAAATTTAGCGCGAAAAGACAGTAATTCACCAAAATGATTTTTTAAAAGAAATTTATTTAAAATATTTTTTCTGGCTGATTCCAAAAGCTGGCGTGGTCCTTAAAGTTAAGACAGAAGATTGAAGATGAGAAAAAGCATAGGGCTAGGATTAAAATCCCGCTGAAACTGCAATTTCATTTTCTCAATAGCAACAGCACATGACCTTAATTTTTCGTGTTTTTTAGGGCATATTGGACAATGGAACGCAAAGGGGTCAGTTTAAAAAATAAATTATGGCGGGACATCAAATTTTTTGATATAAGATTGCACTAATTAAATACTCTTTTTTTTAATTGTTTTGGAAATTAAAAGAAAAATTGAAAATAACATAAAAGCATCCTTTTGGGAAACACCCAAAATTCCATAATGAATTAATTTTGAAATTTTTTGTAAAAACACCAAAAAAAAACCCAATTTCTCCAATAATCTAAATAGTTTTTTATGAGAAACAAGATTTTTTATTTAACAGAAATTAATTCACTCGATGACATTCAACTTTTGGTTGGTTGTTTCGAAAGAAAATTCTTTTTCTCTTTGGGCGATGAATATTTGAAAAAGAAGAAAAATTCAATTTGAATTGAAAATACATTTTCTGATAAAATGGGATTTATTTCTCCCAAGAAGCGACTCAAGAATTTTAGTTCGAATGAAAATAATTTTCTTTTTCTTCATTTTATAAAAAAAAACACGTGTTTTCTTGTGGGAGGGAAAGGAAAAAAATATTTTATTAGGACAGGAAAAAAAACTTTTCAAGTTCAGAAAATTTCAATTTAAATTTTAAACCCAAATAAAAATATTTTTAAGGTTGGGTTTTTAGTGCTCGGTAATGAAAAACGTAGGAAACCACAAAGTGGATTTAAGCTTTCCTTTTTTATTTATTCTAAATTTCATGATAGGAATTCGAGTAAGACTTGGACAAAATCTTGAGTGCAAAATTTTAAGAGGAAATGAAAAATATTAAAAAGAGTTGGGGAACCAGCGAACGATTATTTGGCTTGCTGATTTCACTCCAGAATATGGTAGATATGATTCAAAACTACAATCGGCTTCATATTTTCACGGCTGATTCAGAATTTTACCAACTTTTTATTCAGAAAGAAGTGTCGGATGTATGAATCCGATCGTAGTTTTCAATCTCAAGTAAAATCGAGAAGTTTTACTAAATAAAAAAGTTATTCGACACCCAAGCCGATTAACTACATCATGGTCGGCTTTGAAAACTTACCAAAAGCTTAAATTTTAAATTTGACTTTATTCCGGTCTCTAAAAGTCAGGAAGTCTAGAAGAAATAAGAGCCCAAATTTCAATTTCCCACGTTCAAATCTTGTTAGGAACGTTCTTGAATACTTACCAAAACATTATGTTCCTAATTTGAACTCATTCCGATCATTAGAACTCAAGATTTTTGGAATATTTACGAGAGTTTGTTTGGGGCCTTTCACGAAATCACCCTTACCAGTGATGGAAAATGGTCCACATGCCACAATCTTATTTGAAAGGCTCTAGTTACCACACACAGCATTTTAGAAAAATTTGAAGAAATTATCTTTACAGATGGCTAAGCAATTAAACATTAAGGTTTTTTGTATCTAATATTTTTGTTGAGAAAAGCCCCACACAATAGTATAGCCAA
The DNA here is from genome assembly GCA_001014845.1 of Mochlonyx cinctipes. Classification (NCBI taxonomy): domain Eukaryota; kingdom Metazoa; phylum Arthropoda; class Insecta; order Diptera; family Chaoboridae; genus Mochlonyx; species Mochlonyx cinctipes. Next base: position 23,702 of record JXPH01021101.1, read on the forward strand.
ATCGGTTGAGAATAATGCAAGTTATCTAGGAAACACACACACCTCGAGATTTTTCAGTTTTTTCATATTTCAGGAGCTATTTTTTCCGTGGGACCAACATTTTTCAAATTTTACTGAATGCATAAGCTTTTTTTTCCTATCGACAGACATGATGAGAGAAAGGAGGAAAAGCTAAAATCAGTCGTGCGTTCAACTGTTTATTAAAAAGCGAAGGAAAAGGGTTATATTTCAGATGAAATATATAATCCTGGGTTTTAAAGTTAAAGTTTACAGCTTATGTACATGAAAATATTAAAAGTGGTTTCATTTCAGGATAAAAATCTTGAAATAAAAAAACAAAAATGGAAGCAACAACCACAAAGAAATTAAAAATATTTTTAAAAAGATGATGATGATGATGCTGCAAAAAAGCAGATTCATTTTGCCACAATATTCTCATCGGTTTACCACAAAAAACGAGATTCGCACAGTAAAAATAATTTAAATAATTCGCATATGGAGAATTTTCTGAACTTAATGTGGCAGAATTTTTTCTCTTTCCCAACCCCGGCAACAACATAAAATAAAATAGTATAATTATTATTTTCTTTGCAACATTCTATGCTATTCCGCAGCAGCAAAATAACATTTTCACCACGATGAAAAATCTTTTCTATTTACTTTTCATTTGAACAAAACACACTTTTCTCCACACTAAAAATGCACTTTTCTTTATGAAAATATATAATAAACTATAGATAGAGTATGTACATATGTATCCTTAAAAATAGAAGTGCACTATCGATAATTTCCACCCTTTCAGTTGAAGGGCTCCCGAAATACTAAACTAAAATGCTGGTCCAGAGATTGTAGGTTCGTGCTCTGGAAGTTTTGATGTGTAAAAAGCATCATCGTCATTGAAATTAAGAGAGATTTTGTGTGCACAAACACATCCAAGCTCTCTGGTACATTGGTATCGAAATAATAGAGCAGAAATGTTACCTAGACGACGCACAACATCAGCAGTGGGCCGGAACGCATGCGTTGAAATAAATTTCAATAACCATGATTCTTTTTTTCTGCCTGTGCCGCTGCCACCAGCCTCGCAACGTTCTGGAGGCTGAGAGGAAAACCATCATCAACATCGTCCCTGTTATCTTGTCATCATCTCTCTGTATATTTTACTTATTTTTTCTCCTCTCTTTTTCCTCGCTCCTTTGTTGGTATTCGGCATGTTTGTTCTACATCCACAGCCACACAAACGAGTATACACTGTCAGTAATAAGAGACATCTATTGATTTAAATACAATATATTTTTGTACACTCCACTCTGATGTTGTTTGTTGGAGTGAAGCAGGGAAAAAATGAAGATAACTTACAGTCACAGTCATAACAGACATCATATATACATTATAGATAGATAAACGACAAACGAACGCCTGGTGGATATTGAAAAGAAGAATCATTTTCTCGTTTATTTATTTATTTATTTATTTATTTACATTTTTATGTACAGCACTGAGCAATAGAGACATGATTATGTAGAAAATTGTTCCCTCTTCTTTCAAATCAAAAGTTGACGAGACCGACGACTGACTGGTCTAAGAGGATATTGGGGTCAAGGACGAGCAAATGGGGAAAAACAATTTGTGGTTATTGGAGATTTATTGCGACGTTTTGTAGATTTTATTTTTATCACTCTATGACACAATTATTTTATGCTCTATTCTTGCTTGAAGACGAGGAGAAGATTTTTATTTGAATTTTTTATTTCTTCTTTTTCAGAGGAAGTCTTGAACGTTCAAGCACATTATTTTTATCTGTCGTGGTTTACTTTATCTTAAATTTTTCATTAAAAAAGTTAAAGTACTACAAATATATGACATAATCGTAAACTTTAAACACCCTCAGCTTATCAAATACAGGTCCTGTATGTAAGCTTGTATAGAAGTCAGGCAGTTTACTCATAATCAGTTCTAGACTCTAAAATTGACCTTTTTGGGGGCTCTACGACCCAAAGCCCCTAAAAAGAATTGAGGGGTAATTTTCACAAGCTGGTGTAAAGTCATCGTGTTTGGTACCAAATAAAAAAGAATTTTACTGGCCAAGATTATTTTTTTTATTTTCTTGGATGACAAGATGGCCCAAAGATTGCCTGGGGCTATCCAGTTTTAATTTGCCAAAACTTATGCATCCAAGATTACTTTTATTCCTGGATTTTGATTGATTATAAGATTCTGCTAAGTAGCGAAAAGTAGTTCTTGATAAAATTTGATGCTGGGCATTAGGATTTTTTTGACATTTACTACATAAAGTGCCACTAGGGAGGTCCTCTAAAAGACACTCCCTCTATTGGGATAAAGCTAACATTTTATTTTTATGCAGCTTGATAGTCCATAGAATGAAATATGAATACTTGATTTTTTGTGGAATGGAACAACATATTGGTGGTGTGAATTATTTCGTAGCGTTTGAGGATACTGATATAGAGGCATTGTTTGATGAAGATTCGTGTCAGCCGCAAGAAGAACTTGCACAATCATTGAAGGTTGATCGCTCAACTATTGCCAAACGTTTACATAACTTAGGAATCATTCAAAAGCAAGGAAACCAAGAGATATTGAGCGTCGTTTTTTAACGTGCGAACGACTGCTGCAACGGCACAAGCGGAAGGGTTTTTTGCACTGTATAGTAACAAAGCGTTATAAATCATGGGTTAAGCCCGGACAACCATCAACATCAAAGACAAAGCCCAATATTCATGCATCCAAGCTTATGCTCTGTATTTGGTGGGACCAGCTGGGTGTAGTGTATTATAAGCTGCTCCAACCTAACGAATCAATCACAGAAGCTTGCTACATAACACAATTAATGCGTTTAAGCCACGCACTGAAGAAAAACCGGTCGCAATATGCCGAGAAACATGACAGTTATTTACAGCACGACAATGCTCGGCCTCATGTTGCTCAGCCTGTGAAAACGTATTTGGAAACACTCAAATGGAAAATCCTACCTCACCCGTTGCATAGGCCTGACATTGCTCCATCTGACTACCACCTCTTCCGATCGATGACGCATGGCCTGGCTGAGCAACACTTCACTTCATACAACCAATGTCAAAAATCGTGGATCACCTCAAAAGACGAATCCGCGGAATCCGTATGCTGCCAGAAAGATGCGAAAAGGCAGTGGCTAGCAATGGACAATATTTTGAACATTAAATGTATAGCCAGTTTGTCACAACAGTTTAAATTTTTTTGAAAAAACGCTACGAATTAATTCACAGTCCCATGTTTGTGTAGCTCGGATCTTAGCGGACCCCAGACTGTTAAAAGGAGAGTTAAACTTTAAAAAAAATTATTTTTGAGGAAGAATCGGCCGGAACCAATTCAGGGGTGATTGAAGCTTTTGCTCCTGAACGAGCTGAAAATTTCACAATTTCACTAGCCTCAACATTTGAGTGACCGATTACCAGCAGGATTGTATTGAAGAGTTTGATAAAGGTTTTAAAGCTGCCTAGCTGAATGAACAAATTGCGATAATTTTGTTAAAATGGGCTAGCTGAAGGCACTGATCTACACAAGCCAAAATAGCTAAAACTTCTGCCTGAGTGACAGGAACATAAGAATCCAAGGATACTGAAATTTTTAGATGAGGTTCTTGGCAAAATACTTCAGCACCAGCCAGCAGTGTATATATTTTTTTTCAAATTCGGCTCCAGGGTGATGATGATGTCAAAAATGTCAACATCACCAGGTCATGGGATTTGGACGACCCTTCAAAAAATAAATCAACGAAAATCTTGGCTATCAAAATTTTCAATGCAAAGGAAGTCGGTATCGCGCATTGTGGTTATTAGTCTATACATACCAGGAATATAATAGATAATCGTGAATAAGTGTTCCTAGTGATTTTTTTTTATTTGATACCTAACACGGTTGTTTTACGAAAGTTGATTTTGTACTGAGGAAAGCCACAGTTCTTCTAGTTGATAATACCCGGAATATAAAAGATAATCTTGGATACTTGTTCTTAGAGGCTCATACTAGGGCTAAGATGGTCCGTTTTTACAGTTTCCCGTGGGGTGGTTTGGTTTGAGTAAACAAACCTTAAATAGTAAGGCACAGGTAATCTTTAAGCAATTTTTTATCCTCATACAAAATTTGGGTTTTTGACTACACTACGTTGTATCCAAACAATTATCAGTAAGTTTAAACTGTTTCTTTTACTATGTAAGTAATCAGTAAAAAAAATCACTTTTAAAATGCGTTTTGGACCTCAAGAAATTCTTTGCGATCATAATTGTCAGTTTGTTGGTTTGTAGATTGTGAGAATTCCTTTTTCCAACGATAAGGTCGAATTTTTTTTTTTGTTTTTCTTTGTTTTTCCTAAACCTAAGGCCCTAGGGACTAGCCATAACTGGGCCGAGAATCATTTTATGGGGTGTCATTAATGGGGTGTCATATAGCAGACCTATCACGCAATATTGAAAACCCTGTTTCAATTAAAGTTGATATGGCTCCGCCGGGATTTGAACCCAGGTCGTCAGATGTGTTGATGACGTCATGCGTAGAAAAATCCAGGCCTTAACCCATCAAGCTACCTGTAGGTCAAAATTATTGACCGATAAAGATGAAAACTTCAGGAATAGTTTAAGCAATTATTGACAGTCACAAGAACCCTATTATATGGACTCCCATACAAATATTAGTGCAACATAGCAACGTAATCAATCAAAATGGCTGAAATTTTGGTCGAGGACATTAATTATTAAGCCAGTGGTCCACCGACGACATCCGTAAAACCGATGAGGTCAATCCATGGACGTACTACCATCAAATTAACTGATTTTTGACAAGCGTCTTCATGATAAAATTGAAGTGTCGGATGACACCCGACGAATCTGTTGTCAATGAAATCCACAATTTTTATTTTCTGAGTGAAGGATTTTACAATGCCTTCTGAAGTAGGTAATTGTGTATATAATTATCCCGTCATTCTAAAATAAGTAATCTTGATGCAAATAACAATTTAACGTCTTTTCTTTCAATAAGATACAAAAAAGAGTGGAAATGTAACTTCATAATTATATCCGGGTGAAAAAATTCTTCTCATAGAACATTTTAATAACCACGCGACATTAAAAGCAGGTCCATTAAAAAGCTAAGACCTTTTGGCACATAAAAAAGAATATAAAAGTGACGTAAACAACATTTATGTTTAAGCACTATAGAGCTAACTTTGTTAATAAATAAATACAGCAGAAAATCTGTGTACTTTTTGAGACATTAATTCCTGGAAGATTGATGATGTTTTATTTCTTGTCTTGTCTTTTCTGCTCGCCACATGTGCTCTATTCTCGAGACTGCCTAATACAATTAATATAAAACCTCACTGGTGTTTTCAAGACGCACTACTGTCCCACATGCGAGAACACTTAATAACCCTACTTACAGGCTTGATTTGATTTGTATCCATTATCAAAATTACCTTTCTTTTCTCTCATTCGACTTTGGATTTTTTGGCTTGGATAAAGGAGCGATAAAACAAGCAGAACATCTTTCGTAGTCAGCTGCTTTAATGTTATCAAAGTTTAATGTATAACGGCACAAAATTTGCTGACTTTCACAATTATAAAATTACATGTATCGAAATACGGAACAAGGATGGTGACAAGGATGAGGAAGAAGAAATAGTAGATGATAATGTAGAAAATTGAAAATTGAAAATGTGTAATTGAGTCAGCATTAATTTCTAATAAAGTTGTTATGCGTAATCATTAAAACTTTAAACAAATTGAAATCGAATTTAAAGGAAAAATGAAAAAAACTAACCGCAAACGAAGACATTCTCTTGAATAAATAAAACACCAGGCCCTTCTTCTGCTTAAAAACTTTTTTCCTTTTTCCACAATAATAATAAATGTATGCAAATCTGTATTTTTTCTGTTTCAAAGTTCAAAGAGTTTCGAAATTTCTTCTTCCTCGCCAAAAAAGGCTTTAAACTTTTATGTGTTAAATTTATTTATTTTTGCTTACAGTGTGAATTTCCCAATATTTTATTCAAGGCTCTTGTCGTAAATTCATATTCGGATTCAAATCCAGAGGAGAAAAGTGTGATTGATTTCATGAATATAAATATGATAGGATCATAAATTTTGCCTTGATTTAAAAATAGTAGCATTAGCCCGTCAAAGGGAGAGATAGGTGTTTTGTTCGGTCGAATAAGAATTAGAGACGAGGGAACCTTTTTTTTTCTTTTCTTTAAATCTAAAATCTACCCTTCTCCATGTAAATTCTTCTTATCTTATTATCCATAAACCTTTTTGTAGGCAACGCAACGTGTCCTTATTATTCCTTATTTTTTATCATATTCCAACCGCTCATCCTGGACCGAGTGAAGAGATGTAGGAAAACAAAAGTTTAAGCACGAAATAAATTATTTTTCTTTATATATTTAAAAAAAAAACCAGGGTGAAAAAACCTAAATTTATATTCGAGTTTCTGCTTGTCTTTTTTTCCCAATCCTACATCTGAGTTCTGAATCCTTTTCGAACAAGCATTTGTATGTATATACGTTTTAAAGATGAGGAACAATATCCCTTTTTATAAATCAAATTTTGAAATTTTTGAGAGTGTATGAGAAAAAATCCTTTTTCTTTTTATTTAAAGACAAATGAATGAAAGGTGGATAAGGTTCACAGTGCTTTCTCCAATAGCCCTTTTCTCATGTTCAAACTGGATTAAAATGAATTTTTAGGAGGCTCTTATTTTTACGTTTTTTAGTCTTGACGCAAATATTAATGAGCTTTTATTTCGATTAACTATCCTTCCGGGTCAAATTGACCTTCTGCCCAGAAATAAAAAACCGGTATTTTTTGAAAAACTTCAAAATTTCTCGAAAAATACCGGATTTTGAGCTCTGGAGAAAAGCTGACTTTTTTAACGTTTTAGCCTTTCTTTCTTTATCCCATCAATATCTATTGATAGAAAATAAAAGAAAAATTTTGGTTCCTCGGAAAAACTTGAAAATGGTCTAAAACGTAAAAAAGTAACAACAAAATCTATCTGGGGTTCTGTGTACCTTTCTGCTCGATAACTCAAATACTTCGCAACCAAATTAACTAAAATTTGGTGTGCAGGCTTTTCTCATCAAAAGTAAAAAAAGTTGGGTCACTAGAATTTTCCAGAAATCTTAAGTTTTATGATCGGAATGAGGTGAAATTTGGAACATAGCCTTTTAGTAAATATCTAAGATTTGTTCCCAAAAAATCTTGACCCTGAGACATCCAAATCTGAGGGCCTCTATAAACCAGGAACTTCCAGAGTTCTCGAAATTTAGTGATCAGAATAAACTCAAATTTAGAATATAAGCTTTTGATTTGTGTCCAATAACAGTAATTGCAAACGTTTGATCCTATGCACCAGGAACTTTCAGAATTCTTGATTTCTAATGATTGAAATGAGCTGAAATGCCCAAAAAAAGTTCCTATACTAAATTTGGTGTTATATCATCCGTTCCTGGTGTTTCCAACGACAGACTTTTTTTGACAACTCGATCAGTACTTTCCGATTCTCTGAAAATTTTGAACAAATGATTGAAGTCCAAGTCTAAATACAGTTCCTATCATAAAATATGCAATAAATAAAAAAAGAAAAGTTACATGATCCACTTTGTGGTTTCCTGTGTTTTTCCTTTGCATTTTTATGACAGCAAAATCCCAGTGTGCAAAGAAGTCGATGTTGACCAAAATATCGGGCAGTAAAAAAAAGTTATAAACTAGCCAACGTTGTCCATACAGTTGGTTGACAGATGTTGGTATCAATTTTTAACCAGTTGTTTAGAGGCATGTAGATTTCCTTCAATAAAAACACAATTTCTCAAATAATTGCAAAAGTTCCAAAATTATATGTGTCAACACATATGAAATAAACAGATCCATTACAATACTCTAGACTTTAACTTTCCTAGTTTGAATAGTTATATTATATCGGGTGTAGTTTACAAGTATGATTTGATTATTGTTTTGTGTCCGTCTACTAAGAATAAGTTTATTGGACCATTTTTCAATAGAAAGAAATTCACGGGTGTCCGACTTAACTAGGAAGATGTGGGAGTGGGACGTAGAGTCGAATCCGGTGATACAGGAAGATGCTGAAGGGGATAGTAAGTTGTTTTTTGTTGCCTCCGCTCCTTTCGTCGCTCCGGCTTATAAATTTTAGGTGAGCTGTTTTTGGCTACCTCCGCTCTGGCTTGTTTTCATTACCATCATCAACATTTTTATGAGAGCCCTTAGAAAGGTTTGGCCAATTGGGCTCAAAATTGATAATAATAATAATAATAATAAGGCCTATAGGTACCCTATTGGGACCAGGCGAGTCCTCATATTTCAGAGAACTCTTTAGGTATTAGTGGACCTACAGCTTATAGTGGATTCCGAAACACCACAACTATAATGGTTATGCTAATGAGTTACCAGCTCATTGGGCCCATCAAATCATGTTCAGTTTTTAATGCAAGGAAACTGACCAACCTGACATACACACATTTTTGGCTAAAGTTATTTTACAAGGTGAACAGTTGTTGGCCAGATGTTGACCTCAACTTTGTTAGTCCATATCAAATGTTGGGCAGATATTGACGACTTGACACACTGGGCTGGAACCAATGATATTTTTCCAAATTTAGCATAGGAACTGTACTTGCGCACTTGCCAAAAGCTTGTATTCTTAATTTGAGCTTATTCCGATCACTAGAAGTCAAGAATTTCAGAAGGTTTTGGTACCTAGGAGCCCACAGGTCCAGACGTCTCNTCAGAAGGTTTTGGTACCTAGAAGCCCACAGGTCCAGACGTCTCAGTGTCAAACTTTATCTATTTCAGGTCATTTGTAGCATTTTTTCTCGAGGAACCAAAAATTTTCAAATTTTACTGAATACGGTTCTTTTCTATCTATAGATATGATGAGAGAAAGAACAGCTAAAATATTTTTAAACATTAAAAAGAATTATTTTTAAGTTTAATGCAAATTTAGTATTAGGTGAACCTAAATAAGTCCAAGAAAAAAAAAAGTCACATTAAAGGGTTGAAAAATAGTCCGGGCATGCCTGATATAGGGTCAGGTGGTTTTAGAATCGATGTACTGACAGTATGGAACTATCATTAGACGATCATTGTCATCTATCAAAATTGGGCCTAAAAAATGGTCCTAGTGAACGATGCGAACATAGTTATACTCATCAAACTCTATGAAATGGCACCCCTAGCAAACGGTGCGCTCTCTAGACACTTTTTGTTCAAGAAGAGTATGAAAATTATGTGAAAATTTTGATATTCATTGAAAAATAAGAGCGTTTAATTATTTGAAGTAGCGAAAACCTATCTAAAGTAGGTTTTCGCTACTTCAAATTTAACAATGAGTAAGCTTAAAATGTTTCTCATCATTTCTTAAATCAGTTTCAAGCTCAACAGATATTATTTATTCAATAAGAGCATCAAGCTCCTTCTTCTTCATTCACTTTGTTTTCTCCTCTTATAATCGCATCGTACCATCATCCACACGAGAAATAGGTTAATCTCATCTTAAGCCTGAAGATTGATTTTGCAGATTTTTCAAGAAAAAGAGAAGAGAAAATTTTCATGATGTTATACAAATAAATAGAATATAATTTTTCAAATCTTTCTCGTCTTGATTCTTGATTAGGAACATTCTGTTCTGTTATTATTAGAAGGTCTTCGTTAGTTTGAACGAGACAAAAACAGTTCAATCCAGTCTGTCGACCTTCCAAATATGAAAAACGTTCATTAAACTTTATTTTATCTTGGTATATACGATTAAACGCCTTTTATTCAATATCGTATTATCTAAGCTATTTTATCTCACCTGTTGTACAAACAAGAAATTAAATTGAAGGTTTCGCCTTACCTGAAAGTAGAAAATAAACAATAATTAATTTAAAAATAAGTTTGCTGTTTGTCAAATTATTAATATTAACATAATTTTATGGTTGAAACTTTTTTCTTCAGGCTTAGAATTTTGTAAGAGAAAAGAGAAGAGAAGGGAATAAGCAAACAAGAAGCTGAATTTTATTGATATTGATACGGAGCCTTATCGATTGTTAATTTGGATGAGATACATTTTAATGTTTGTATAATATTCATGATGATAAACATAAACATAAATTTATATATTTAAAGGAACATAAAAAGAGTTTCGTTTCTCTTTTTTACATATAAATATTGATTTGCGAGCTTTAAGTTGTGGGAAGGAAGCTTTAAATAAATTTATGTTTATTTTTATTTGTTTGTCGAAAGCCTCATTTAGCTTAAAATTGAGTTATTCGGCAATAAAAATGGAAAATTGAAGTTTTTAGTACTTGTACTAAACTATCATTAGCTGTTTGGCATCATAGATATATTTATATTATGAGTTTCAAATATTATTGAAACGTAGAAAATTATGTAATTGTATGATTTTAGTACTTGTACTAGAATATTTTTGTTATTTAAATTCGTTTTAAACGGTTTGGAAGGAAATTGTTTTCAAAAGATCGATAAAATGTGGATGGATGGATTCACGGAGTAGGGTGTACACCTCTCGCAAGAAGGCCAAAAAGCGGGCCTATTGTCTCAACCCCTGTGAAAACCTGATAATAAAACTTTTACAAAATCTTAAATAAAATGAACCTGGCCAATCTGTTCCCACTTTAACCAGGGGTAGGATTCAATATGCAATATTATAGTTTCTTAAAGTATGGGATTACATAAAATTCGTTTGAAATGTTTTCATTACGAGTGTTATCCAAGAGGACTCTTTTATTTTTCATACGCCTTCGCTCAGTACGTTCTTGAGGCTAAATAAGGATGCACCAATTGCGAGGCTGTTTAGTTAGTTTAATAGCGAAGACGTTCTGATTTTTGTATACCTCCAGCTAATTAGGGGTATAAAATTACGAATTTTTATATGGGAGCACACAGAAGCCTTTGTCCGATTGGGCTCAAAATTAGCAAAGATGAATTGGGCATTAATTAATGTCTATCTCCCAATTTTGAAAAGATTTTATTAATAAATGTTGGATTTATACATGTATCTCTGCAGACTTTTTCCATAAAATTACAAACATTTGTATGGGAGCCTTTATCCGATTAGGCTAAAAATCAAAAGATCTCACCCCACTATTTAAAAACTTCTTCTGCCAAATTTTTAGCCAAATCGGAATGCGGGTTTTTAAGCTGAGCATCGATTTTCGTACCCATTCCTATACATTTATCTATCTCTTAATAAGAAAATAACCATTTTTCTGTATATTTTTTCAAATATATAATGTATAATAATTAGTCCCTCCTTCATCCGACTAAATTGGAAGGAGATATATAAAATGCATAGCGTTGGTGGGATTATTTTCTTCATTCTTTCCTCAATATTAATTACTCTCTCCTTCAAACAAATCAATCAAATTAAATGCAAAGAGCACCGGACATTTTTTATTTTTAATGAATTTTTTGTTTTCTTACGAAATTCTGAGCAAGTTTATTTAATGAAATAAAATGTTGAGAAAAACTATTGAAATATTAGAGTTANAATTTGGTAGAGACTTGCATATTAAACCCTTGCAACTGGCTCTGGACAAGTGAAGTTCTAAAAAGTTCAAGTAAAAAGAACCAGGCTGATCTGGCTCACAACTTTACCTTCTTTATTATTTTAACTGAAAGTGAAAGTCATGCGTTTGGTTCAAAAAAACATAGAACAAAGGCTTCTCTTTCAAATCTTTTGAAATTTTGGCCAAGATTATAAATGGGTACCCATTTTGTCTACCAAGTCCTAGCCTAATTGGACAAAGGCTTCTGTGGGCTCTCATACAAAGTTGAAATTTTTATACTAAAAAATATGAATTTTTATAATACCACGGAATGAAATCATCAATAATTATCAGTTCGCCTCTCCGCTAAGGGCACTCTTAAGGAGCCGGAATAACGGTAGGAGCCGAGGCATAGAAAAAAAGCTATTGACGTTAAAGTCACAAAGCCGAATCGGCCTGGTTCTTTTATTTATAAATAATTAAACTTGTAGAAGTTAAAGTTTTCTGTTCTTTAATCTAAATTTTTCTTTAAAAATTAAATTTCACGCGGGAGGGGTCTAATGGTTGATAGCTTTAATAAACGCCTACAGATTATGCAATATGTGTTTCAAAAATATCAAATTTAAAGCTTTAATAAACTCTAACTAAATTCACCAACAGATTACGCAATTTCTGTTTCAATAATATTAAATTTAAATAAAATGACGAACTTTTGTATGGAGGCCCACAGAAACCTTTGTCCGATTGGGCTCTCATATGAATGAATATCTCCAACAAAATTTCAGCTGGATCGGACAAACCATGTAGGAGTTTTCTTGGTGCGGACAAACTAATAGACAGATCGTACAAATATAACAGATGTCCACCCAATTTTGGTCGGAAATAACTCCTAGGGGTCAAAAAGGTGTTTAAAATTTGATTTGGGTGATTTTTATTGTTGGACCATACGCAATACTTTAAAGAAAAAAAGAGGGCTGAAACAAAATTAGTACATAGAAGTAAAAAGAGAATTACAAATTAATGTGGCAGAAGACAATTACAGAAAATGTGAAACGCAGTTTCAGAATCAGCTCAACAAAGCGGCAAAGAGTAGTTTGCACAATGCTCATACTAACAAGATGGCTGAGCCCTGTAATCATAAAAACTATTAAACGTAATTTATTCCTGTCATGATTTAACAGGAACTTAGAATTCGACTCTATTGGTTACAACAAATACCCCGGATAGATTTACAGTAAGTTTCATGTTTGGTAATCACCCATTCTTTTAAGCAACTGGTGAATCAGTTTTTTGAAATAGGTAAAATTGGCTCCGGGCAGTTGGAGGTTCAGAGGAATCCACACCAGCAAGCGCGTCAGACCGTTCGGTGCCTTCCACATAAGTGGTCGGGCACCTCAATCAGTCTGACGCGATTGCTGCGAGAACTCCTCCAAAGGCTTTCTGCATTCTAGAACCAATGTAGTGCCTTAAGGGCAGATTGACTACCTGAACAAATAGAGATACAACGTTAAGTAAACGAGTTATTTAGACAATAGTAAGCACAAGCTAAAATTGAAAGACTGATACGAGTGTATCCAAAGGTATGAAGACTTCTAAATATGGCTCCATGCAATAAATGACGACTCCTGCATAGGCAACCATCAGTGAAGAAAATTGCATAATCTTCACCCATCTCTGTAACGGAATTCAACGGTAAAGCCCCTTATACTGAAAAACACACGCCACATCAAATATTTTAATTCAAAGTTATTAAACCCTTGGCATTTTGGTGGAATCTAGCTACGAATTATCTTTTTCTCTGTACAAATGTGTAGATATTGAATATTAATGCGACTTCTAGGCACTTTGCAGGAAAAATGTCAATTTTGAAAAAAATAATATTTATTTTTTATCCCCCAGGCAAGGGGTTTCAAGACAAATTTGCTTAATTTATTTAGTCACTTAATTCAATAAGGTTATCTCAAAGCTGCAAAGAGTAAATAAATTTCGAGTTTCTTACGAAGAAAAATAAAAAATACTCCCCCGACCAAGTCGACTTCAAGAAAATTTGTAGAATGTTTAATTTGAAAATTTATTTCTTGATTCAGATTCGGAGAATGATAACGATAAGGATATTGTGTGCAATGTTACGAGTAGGAAAAACCGAGACCAAGAAACATTTTGAAGCAATCTAATTTGATAAAAGACTCAAGATAAACTATTAAGTTATCCTGATTTTATTTATATTTTTCATTCTTACATTTTGGTTGGCTTCTATTTTAATCGCAAATAAGTGTAATTGCAACTAGTCAACCAGAAATAATCAAGAAATATACGATGCAAAATAATTTAAAAATTGCCGCCCCTTAAATACTAAAGATAAACGTAAATATTGGGAATGCATAATTTATCAACTTGATTTTCTCAAGCTCTTTGTGTTTTTCTTAGCGTGTATCCGTCAAGTATCAGGAAATAGCTCAAACCACCAACCAAAACTCCCCTCAAACACGATCCTATTTGCGAAAGCAACAAATAATCATATTATTGTTATGCATATCAAATTCAAACTTCCTAGACACGATGAGCAATCTTGAAGATTGAAACTCGAGAACTAAGCGTAAAGATTTCGAATACGCTCTTGTTACAACACGAACAAACACATTATGTTGGAGGTTCAGCTTCAAAATCTTCTTCTACAAAGAATTTTAAACTTTTGTTTTTGCTTATATGTGCAGCTTCTTCAGACATCATTCACTCTAAATATGGAAACTGGTACTGTAATGGAAGGTTATTTGGTGCAATTTATTTTAGGCACAAATTTCAGACATTGCGCAATCTACACTGAAAATCTTGGGATCTGCTAAAAAGTGGTCTCAAAAGAACTGAATAATTGCGAGGAAAATGGTCATAGACTAGACTATTTACTCATTTTACATTGTTGAGGCAACCAAAATTTAATCAGTCACAGAAAAGACAGTAATTTGATCTTGCTGGTTCCAAGTCTTACAAAACATAACTCAATGATTTGGTGTGATTTTAAACCTGAGTGAGACTCCAATACTCTATTCGTCTCACCAGTATTAGGAGACAGAAGATAACAAAACAGACACACTGTGAATGAAGTTTTAGTGTTATTATTATTTTCAAAATAAGCACATTAAAAAATAAAGAAGAAAAAATTACCTCTATGATTAGCTTCACTATAAAAAATTATCAGGAATTTCTCTCTCGTCTTGAAGACTGGCAACTATTGTGCCAGTCTTGACCGTGATTCGAACTCAGGATTTCTCGCATACGAAGCACGTGCGTTACCTCTGAGCTACAGACGCTTGTGATGCTTTACCTTTAATACGTGAACACATTTTAACTTGTGTGTTTTCGATCAATTTTGTTTCGATTTTTTCCAGGCGATTTTTTCCAGACTAATTAAAAAAAGCATGACTTTTCTTGACGAAATTATGAAAACATGGGATTTTAATGTTTTGTTGTCAAAAAACATGAATTTTCCTGACGAAGTTATGAAAACGTGGGATTTTAATGTTTTTTTGTCAAAAAGCAGGGAAATTAGAGATAGATTAATTTTTACATGATCAAATGGTGGTTTTATCCTGAAACTGGAATTATTTTAGACAGGTTTTCTCCTAAATTTTTGCTTAAGCTGATGGTAACCAAACCATCGGGGAATGGCAATGTTGAAACTAAATATAGAGGGGGCGGCTGACCTTGGAATCATCGTCTCGGGTGCTCTTAAAAGCAGATTATAAAAAATTTCAATAGGAAAATTTCGGATCGGAATTCGGCACAGAACATTCGCGCGAATACGACGAATCCAGCAACTGAAGCTGNGCGCGAATACGACGAATCCAGCAACTGAAGCTGTAAAATTTGCTAAAGATAGGCAAGGATTATAAGCTGAAAATTATTGGTCTTAGTGAAACTTGGTTAGA
>JXPH01021106.1:0-10608 GCA_001014845.1 Mochlonyx cinctipes
TTCCATTGGAGCTCATACGCATAGACGTGTGTGGCTCCATGAATCCGATAATTTTAAATAAGAAAAAGTATTTTGCTACGTTCGTTGATGATTACAGCCATTTGACAATAGTGTACCTATTGAATACTAAGGATGAAGTTTCGACTTATTTTCATAAATTTGNACTTATTTTCATAAATTTGCAGCAATGGCCATCGTCCATTTTGGAAAAAAAAATTTCACGCTCTCAGACAGATAATGGGGGTGAGTACGTAAATCATGAATGGTTTCGTAAGTCAAAAGGTATTGTGTTGAAGACAACTTGTGCACACGCACCAGAGCAAAACAGTGTAAGCAAAAGGATGAATAGGACACTCATGGAGAGAGCTCGGTCAATGATTCTGGACTTGGAAAACATCAATGCTTGAGGATGAAACTGAAATGTGNTCTTGGAAAGGAGATGCGGGCAGAAGCCGTGCTCTGCGCAACTTACCTTGTTAACCGTAGTCCCACTACCGTCGATTGAAGATAAAATAACTCCGTATGAGGTTTGGTGCGGAATGAAGAGAGTTGAGGTACTTGGAAGCCCGGCATACGTGCTTATACCGAAACAGAAACGTTAGAATTGAAACCTTTCAAGGGATATTTCGTGGGTTATGGTGTCAGTGAATACAAAATGATAGTGTGCAAAATAACATTGTAATTGCTCGAGATGTAATAGTAGATGAAACTCAGTCTGGGAAGAAGCACGTTGTCCACGAAGAAGAGGATTCTGAAGAAGATTATTCCGCATAATCTTGCAAGAGAGATGAAAATAATGAAGACTGCGTAAGTCAGAATCGCGCAGCAGAAGACGAAAATCAACAGGGGGATTCTGTATATGAAAATGCGGTTGGTGATCGTGATGAGGAACAAATGTTCAACGAAGCTGCACTAATCCTAATGAACCAGTAAGAGAAACACGAACACTATTGGTAACAAGTGGGTGTTTAAAATTAAACGAGAAGAAAGTAGTAATGTTGAATGTTTTAAGACGAGGCTAGTCGCGAAGGAATTTTCGCAAAGAAAAGGATTCGACTACAACGAAATGTATTCACCTGTAATCAAGCCGCAGTGTGGTAATGCGGACAGTTGTGGCAGTAGCGAATCAGGAGCGGTTTTATGTTCATCAAATGGACGTAAAAACGGCATTTATAAACGGAGTGTTGACTGAATAAATTTTTATGAAACAACCCGAAGGTTTCATCAAAGGTCATAGAGAGTTGGTGTGCAGACTAAATAAATCCATTTATGGGTTGAAACAAGCTTCCAGGAGTTGGAATCAATGATTTCATGAGTTCATGATTGCAAATGGATTTAGGAGGAGTAGCTGTGATTAGATTACTGTCTATGCACCAAATCAGATGGAAGAGTAGTTATGTTGGTGCTTTTATATGTCGATGACATATTGATCGATTGTAGCAGTTTGACGGAGATTGAAAAGTTAAAGCAGATTTTGAATAATGAATTTGAAATGAAAGACCTAGGGGAGCTTAGTCATTTCTAAGGAATAAAGTTTGATCGGAACAGAAAAAGTGGAATATTGTGCATTAGGCAGAAACAATATTTGATGAGCGTTATAAAGAGATTCGGGATGGAAGATTGCAAATGAAAAATTATGCTGATCAAAGTCAATACACAAGGTTTCCCTAGAAAGAACTCCTCGGATGTTTGAGCTACGCCATGCTGACTTCCCGACCTGATCTAAGTGCTGCTGTGAATTATTCTCGCAGATTCCAAAGCTGCGCAAGTGATGAGCACTGTGTTGATCTAAAGAGAGTTTTACGGTACTCTGGATTTGATTCTCGAATACTAGCGACATGACAACGGAAGGTTGATTGTTGGATTCACAGATGCTTACTTTGCGAACGACATCAACGACAGAAAATCTTTTACTGAATACGTCTACAATATTTTCAATTCTACGGTGTTTTGGAAGACATAAAAGCAAACTTCAATCTCATTGTCTTCAACAGAAGCAGAATATATAGCTTTGAATCACTCATGTGAAGCTATATGGTTGCTGAACATTTTGCAAAACTGGGATACGAAAAGGAGCCTTTCTTGATCTATGAGAATAATCAGTCGTGCAACCGCAGAAGAATCGTGTGAGCACAAGCATCTAAAACACATTGACGTAAAGTACGATTTTATACGCAATGCAATTCAGGAAGAGAAGATTCGCGTGCAGTTAGCAGACGTGATGACGAAAAGTTTAGCTGCAGGACGCTTCAAGGTTTTTCAGAAGGAGCTGGAGCTAGTTGATTGAGGAGGAGTGTATATAAGTTAGTTTTTTTCAAGGGGTAGTATCAATACAATCAACTGTCATTCTTATTATTACATTTTGAACTTTCTTTGAATAAAGATTACTTGTTGTTAAATTGAAGCCGTGGAAGTCTTTTTATTTTCGTTATTGTTCTTCAAGATATTCTGAAATCACCAATAGTTTTTCGTTTTTAATTCTTTCATTTTTAAATTGTTTCAAAAATCGATAAATTCGTTATCAATACATCGTGAAAAAATTAAACTTACGTGACTTAATTAACCATAAACGTATTCATTTCAATATTATGCAGTAAAAAATACCTCAAAAATATAATTAAACCCATTAAAAATCACATAAAAATTTTGATTCACGTCATAAATTGAGCAAAAGTTTTAATCAAAAAAGAATTTTTTTCTCAAATTTTTTTTCACTAAAAAAACGAAAATTAAACGGACCTGGTCATAAAAATACAAAATTATAAATATAAATGACTTTTATTAGCCATAAAACTTACCCATCTTTTCTTCCTTTTAAAACCAAAACAGTTTTTTTGCTGGCCATCAGCATGAATGCATGCCTCTCTCATGTTTGTTTATGGGCCAAATTAAAATTTACTCTAACCTATAAATGCATTTTGTGAAAATAAATAAAAATCAAAAGGATTTTGAATAAATAAAACATAATTTTTATATTGTTGGACAATAAAATGCAATTTAATGTGCGGCGGTTGGTTATTTTACTCGTATTGTCGGGGGAGAGACAGAAGGGGTAAGTTGGATTGTGGGACCTTGTTTAATCAGAGTTGGTGGTCGATTTTAAGTTGATTTGATTGTGCATATAAAAGAAATTTTTTATTAACTTATTTATTACCAATCGCATACATGGCTTAAAATAACAGACATTGAGAAAGCGTTAAAATTAGAATTAATCGCTTGATATAGAAACAATGTCAGCTCAGCGCAGGACGAAACCCTAATACTGAGCGTAGCCATAATTCAAAGCCTTCCAAGGGATTATTTTAATTTGAAGGGAGCAAAGTCTAGTCTTCATCATATGGAACAAAACATAATTTTTACTTTAACTATTAAAAAGTTCAAGTATAACCTATCAAAAATTCGGTTTTTGGGGAGGCTTTGATACACAATGATTATATAGACATCCCAAAGTCTCAATAGTCTTTGTATAGTGTTTCTAAAATCTATTTGACACTTTGGGAGGTTTTGATGAGACTTTGAATACACTAACATTATAAATTCATCTTCCAATGTCTCGCCATAGTGTTTATGTTTGGGACATATAAATAAAAATAATATAGTTTTTTATTTTTGACGTTCACCCTATATATTTTTTCCGAATTTAAGACAACGAGACCTTTTTTGACGTTTCTCGTCAGAATAAACTACATATAAAGTGAGAAGTGATGGCGATAAAATGAAGAAATTTATCAAAATTGTATAGGCGTGTTAAAATGGTTTAAAAACGTAAAAACGTACGGAACCACAAGGTGGATTATGTAGCTTTTCATCATATTTATTCTATACTTTGTGATAGAGACTGGATTTAAATTTTGACAAAGATGATATGTGCAAATTTTGAAGAGGATCTTAGTTCACAGGAGCAAAATATCTCAGGCTCAAACTTTTTTAGGAAATGTTCTTCGATACTTACCAAAAGCTTATGTTCCGAATTTGAGATCATTCCGATCATTAGAACTCAAGCATTCTGGAAGTTCCTGGTACCTAGGAGCCTTCAGATCCTGATGTCAAAAGGTCAAACCTTTTGAGGAACTGTTCTTGGATACTCACCAAAAGTTTATATTCCAAATTTGAGCGCATTGGCATCACTACGCAAGAATTCTGGAAGTTCCTGGAACCAAGGAGCTTCCAGATCCCGATGTCTTAGGGTCAAACTGTTTTAGGAACTGTGCTTGCATACTTTCCACAAGATTATATTCAAAATCTAAGCTCATTCTGATCAACTCAAGATTTTTGGAAAATTCTGATAAGTTTTTATGGGGGCCCTCGATTCCGTGGTCCGATTTTGCCCATCTATGAACTTGACCTTACTATTGACGAAAACAGCATCCATACCAAATTTTATCAAAATCGGTTGATATTTACGTTATCGTCCCTACTCGCATACATATATACGTGCATACATACGTACATGCATACAGCATCTTGCTTGATTATATGGAAAATAAAAATACAAATACATACGTACATAGAGACACACACACAGACACCCCAATTTTTTTTCGGATTTACGCGTTTCAAGCCAAATGGGGAACAACTTTTGGGCGAACAGAAAGAATTCTTTTTTTTCCTAGGATATTATAAACTTTTCAGCTACAATTGATAGCGATGAAAAGCTAAAATGAGGATTATATTGCTATACACAAATTAATCAAGGTTTTTTTTTTTATCTTCACAGCTTTCATTCATGAGGACAAGGAGGTTGATATAGTGGAAGACAATCAGAAAACGACACCGCAAATAAATGGTAGGTCCTGGTCAGTCATTAAGGAAGTTTCGCTAATAATAACAGTTTAGCTTTCTATGAAAATCTTTAGTGTCACAGTGTTTATTTTGTGAATCAATTTTCTTTCTTTCGATTATTTCTTTTTCTATATTTTCCTATCTTTGAGGTATGCACGGGTTTGGGTAGGGATGGGATCGGGTTGTGTTATTAGTTTATTAATCTTTTAAAAAATTGTATTGTATTTTTTGTTAAAAAAAAGATTGAATTACATTTAAATTTAAAATTAGCAGGCTGAGTAACAACTACTAAAAAAGGGGTAACCCTTACATTACATTTCATGAATAAATAAATAAATAATTCTGGGGAACATGTCGTTCAAGTGCCCTATAATGAGGATGCAAAAACCGTCCGTAAACGAAACCTATGAGTACGGTTTGTGGGACTGTAATCAAATACTGGGAACGAGAATACATTTTACAGAACTTTTGAGTGAAACCATTTCAATTATCGTGGCCTGTTATAAGTTATCCTCTCGATCCTCCTCGCGTAAGGTCAATTAAGATGGTTAGTGTGTTTATAAATGTGATAGGGATAGGTGGAGCCACATAGTTTTACTTTGAATAGCAAAAATATAAAAAATAATAATAAATTGTTAAATTTGATTTAAAATGATTTTTCTTTTCATTTTTCGTCAAAGAAATTTCACCAAAATACATTTTTTCCCAGATTTTTCCAAAGAAAAAATACGCCATAAATACACTTTACAAAGATTAAATTCAAATTTTTAAGATTGAGACTGTGAAATACTTTGAAGAAACTATGGTGAGGTTAACGAAACTGGCTATTGGAAAGTGTAATCATTGTGTATTTTAGTATACACATAGTCTCAAATTGAGACTTTAAGAGACTTTAAATACACTATAAAATACACTATGGGCAGACTTTGGCAAAGTGTAGTCAAAGTCTGGATTTTTGATAGGGCAGGAATAGGTAAAAAATCAAAATTGCCCAAATCAAATTTAAGACATGTTTTCAAACTGCGATCAAAATTGGCGGATGTCTGTATGTCCGTCCGGTGATTGTAAGCTTGTAGTCAATTTCTTGACGCGCGATAACTCAAAAACGCGAACTCCGATTTGGCTAAAAATTGTCAGGAAGAGTTTTTTAATAGAGCAAAAGAGCGAATCGGACAAAGGCCGATGTAGCCTCCCATAAAAATGTTCGGGCAAAAAATTTCTTTAGCATGACAATTCAAAAAGCATGCTGCAAACGTTGGGAAAAATTACTTAGGAGGAACTAGGAAGTTTTACCCCACTCGCCGTATTCATCCAGATATAGCTCCTTCATCAGATTACTACTTATTCCGGTCGATTTAGTCGTCCCTTTCGGTTCTCGCGCAGAGATCATAAATTGGATTAGTGATTGGATCACCTCCAAAGACCAGGATGGCTCCCTAGAAAAAATCCGTAACCTGCCCGAAAGATAGATGAAAGTTGTAGCTGCAGATAGAACCGTTCAATAAATACCTAATTCTTTCATTTTCCAAACAGGCAAATGAGTTTTATTTGAAGAAAAAAGTGCGAAGTCATACCTTTACTTTTACATGTGTGAGGTTGAAATTATACTGAATTTCAAGACTAAAAACTGTTCAGATTAATCTAAAACCTTTCAGACTGAATTTCAATCTGCACCTTTGATCAGGTGAGACCTTATAACGTTTCCGTAAAACCAGTATAGGGACTAGTTTGATCTAGAGTACAGAGAATATTAAATTATTAAAATAAGATTTACTGATGTATTTAGTTCATTGCTCTTTCGGCATCTTGGGATTGCGTATCTTTTGATGCGGCAAAATATTAACGATTCGAAAAGTTATATAAACACGCATAAACTAGCTTTATCACGTCTTATCTTTTCATTTTTATGTAAAATTGAAAAGATCAATGGACAGCAACATTAAAGTTTGCGACTTCATCAAACGCGAGAAAAAATATCGCGAAATTCGTTTTTAATGGCAATTTTTCTTTAGATTGTCCAATTGGTTAGTTGTTTATAACAAAGACATCAACATATTCAACAGCTTTAATCCGATATTTTATGGCCAGATATTAATAAATTTACTAACAAGTTTCATGTTTATTCTTATGGTTTCAACAACAGTGATTATGTGATGCCCGATTGGGATTGAAACGAAAATCGTGTTCGAGCCAATGTGAAATTCTGTCTTGTGAATCGAGACTTAGGATTGAAAGTGCGAAGAAACACAATCTTCTTCATAATTATATTATAATCTGCATGCCATCTCATCGCTTTTATTTAATCATAATACTTAATTTATGCGTTAAAGCATGCCAATTTGATATAATGGCTCGGTTTGGTCAAGTTGAAAAATAAATATAAATAAATTTTGTGGACAAAAGAAAATTTCATGTTCTTGCCATTATTTTATCTAGATTTATGGTTGTGATTATCAACGAATTCGACACTTTTTTCGCATGTGGTTTTTAAATTTATTAAATTCCAGAAGCTAATAATTCTTGTCAGATTCCAATTACTGAAAAGATTACAATTTCTGCAATAAAATAAAATGCACTCTTTCAAGGACAAGAAGATTTTTTGTTCCTCTTGTTTCCCCACAAAATTACTATCCTCATCAATCAATTTTAATAGCAATGTAAATTCCACATCTAAACAATCCTCATAAAACTTAATACTTTTGCAATTTTTCATTTTGATTGATTTTAATGGGAGATCGTTCCAAAAAACGATCGCTTTTAAATTAAATTGTTAAAAAATGCATTTTTTCGTCAATAAAAATCAATTTCAATGTTATTATTGTCGTTTACATGTAAATTTAACATTATGTTTGGAGTTTTATGGGGGAGCTGATTTGATCTTCAGTTCATTTTATTTTTTGGATACATACATTTTAATCATTTGCACCGTTGGACAGAGGTGGAAAACAGACTCAAAAATTTGGAACTAATTTCCTTTTAGTTTCTGCACCAGTTTTCCGCTCAATATTATTTGAAATTCTAGTTAATTTCACAAAAAAATTCAATAAATCGCTTCTAAATGTTGAAGTAATTTTAGCTTTCCCTTCTTTCCCTCATCATATCTTTAAAGATACAAAAGTAAAGCTATTGCATTAAAAAAAAAAGTCTGTGTTTGTTTACCTTATCCAACGGTGCGGCTGATCTGCCTCTAAGAGTATAGACCATCAATGAAATGTCGTCATCTCGTACGTTGGAGTGCCATTTGCTTCAAGTCTCATATATTGTTAAACAAAGAGTTGCCACTCTGAACTGCCCAAGCATTAGCTTCCGCCAGCGCTGAACGACGACAGGTATTTCTGGTTCTCCTTTATATAATAATATATATATGGTTCTCCTTTACTTCTGCTATATTTTGTGGGTTGTGCAAAGTGCTTGGTGATAAACTTCTTTGGGACTTATCCTAACAATCCAATCCAACCAAATTTTCTCCTACATATTTCAAGATTGATATCTTTCTGTTCAGTTCTTTGCACCAATTCTTCATTGCTAAAGAGGTTGAAATCAGGAAAAAAACGGGCATGGTGCATTCTTCGTCTTTAATCGTATATGGCGTTCTTCGATCTATAGCATTAGAACTAAAATCAACATCTTTAGATCATGCGTACTGTCTGTACTGTTATATGGTTGTGAGTCCAGGGTAGGGGAGGTTATAAGGAGGATATAATCCTGGAGGATATAAAATGTCAACGTTACTCGCTCTATGGGGTGGTTAGCGAGCATTTGAGGAAGATTGGAGTCTGCATTTATGCGCATTGCTTTCTTCTTGCTAACGTTCTAGGTCATACATTTTATGTTGCATGTCCATTAGCTCACATTTATCGTTAGCAAAATCTAGTGACTCCAATCTCTCTTACGGTATATCGTCACTCCTTCAAGTACGACCAGAAACAGCAGTAGCGACAACGAATAGCCTTCTCTGACACCAGAAGCGTTTCCGCTTTGTTCAAAATCTAAGTTTTGCTACAAGAAAATTATGTTAACTTTAGTTTTCGCCAAGTTTGGCTTATTGGGCCTATGGGAAAAGTGAAATTTTATGGAATTAGCAGTTTCATATATTTATTTTTATTTTTGCTAACCTAAGACTATTTTAAAGCTAAAATAGATAATTCCATAGCTCAAGAAATCCAAATCTGTGATTGGTTTTAGTCCATAACAGCCATGTAAAGTACTTGAACTCTGACTCTTTGAACTCCATCATACTTCGTCCCGTTTCAAAGAACCATAGTATTTTAAAATGCTGAAAATAAAACGCTTAAAAAAATTGCAATTTTTTCATCGAACCATAAATGCCCAAATTTGATTTAAATTCAGGTGCGATTTTTCACCAAAATGTTTGGGCGCTTTTGAGTATGTTTTGTTTTTAAAATAAGAACTAAATTTTGTTGAATGGCGTACCATTTTGACATTTGTTGTCATCCAATAAAACCGCAATTTATTTTTTCGATTTAAAATCTGTATTTTGAAACGTTGGTTTTTTAAAGCACAAGAAAGTTTCAAAGGACACAAAAAAGTTTATCCACACTCAGTGATAGAGAGTTTTTAAAAGAGATTTTAAAAACACTCTTCGAGGGGCCAATCAAATAAAAAAATATTTATATCGACTACAGATTTTTTGCCGTGAGATGTACATAGATTGCCCGACTGACTCGACTATCTTTATGAGCAACTAAAAATTCTTATATGGAATCTCGTCTCTTACATTGAAACACAATAATTAGAATTGAAATGTTCTTCAAATGATGATTTAATTCTTTTCAAATGGAAAAATGGATTTGAAATGGGTTTTAAATGGACTTTAAATGGGGTTTAAGTGTGTTTTAAATGGATTTAAATGTTTTTTAAATGATTCACACTTTCACACTTCAATGTTAGTCTTCTTCATACAAAGTGGATATTAAATGGACTAACATTTCAAAATTGAAATGTTTTATTTTTTCAGTGTATAGTGTCCACCCGTACAGCTAATTTTATTTCGTATACTTGTTAAATTATATTTTCAATTATTTGCATTTATTATTATGCAATCTATAAAATGTCATAAACAAAAGACAACAACAAATAAATAAGCAACGAAACTGAAACAAGTCTCTTGAAAATGACATACCTTTCAAAATATAATACCAGTTGTTTGATGTTTGACTAAACACAGAAAGATCAGCATCCAACATTATTAACCCCAAACGATTATGTTATTTATGGAATACATCAATTCCGGCATAAATAAAACATTAAAAAATGCCGAAAAGAGAATAACTATAAAAATACTTTTTAGATCCTTGGTAAAAAAAGTTAGTCTAAAAACATTTAAAAAGATATTTCTATAAAAGTGTTAAATTATGCAGATTTAAATTAAATCACCTTCTGTCAACAAATGCATATAATTCCACAATTTATTCAGAGATTATTGGTAGTTTTTACGAGACTTTATAAAAATACGTGTGAGAATGGCTACATAAATTTAATTATCACTATTTAATCTATTTTATAAGCAAAAATTATAAAGCCATATAAATTTAGTGACAATTATTGATATTTTATGATGATTTTTTCTTTCTTCTCTTTGAGACGAAACTTGTTTTTATTTTATTTTAGTTTTTAAAAGCCAGTGTTAAGCTTTTATTACTATAAATATATTTAATATGACTTCATCAATCAGTGAAGAAGATCACCGAATCAATCGGGCACATTATTTTTAAATTAAGTCAGAAAAATATTGGTGTTTCATTTTATTTTAGATTTGATATTTTTTATTGGTGTTTTGTGTATAAGTAATAAGTAATAAGTGTT
>JXPH01021117.1:642-16630 GCA_001014845.1 Mochlonyx cinctipes
CAAAAAGTGGCCGTTTTACTTCAGAATATGGTAGATATGATTGAAAACTACAACGGCATCATACATTTGACCCTTGTTTCTGAACAAAAAGCTGGTAAAATATTCTACAAACCGTGAAAAATTGCCGGTTGCATAAATCACACTCCAAAACGGTGGCTCACCCAAAAATTTTCCAACTTTTTGTTCGGAGACAAGGGTCGAATGAATGACGCCGTTTGTAGTTCTCAATAATGTCTACCATATTCTAAAGAAAAACTGTTTGTTTTTGCTCAATAAGATAGTGACCTACCAGCCAAGCCACCTGTAAGTTGCAGGGGCGGCACCGAGCTGCACCAAGGTCTGCAGCACCGTCTGAGTCTTTATGCCAATTCTATTCTATTCCATATTATCTGTGCAGACAGGCAAAAATTTTGTCATGTTTATAATTAAAAAGGCTCAAGAAAGATCGGTTCAGAATGATTCACAAATAAAGTAAAGTTGACAAATTTACCTAATTACGGTCATGGTTGTTAAAAAGTGCATTGATTGTTGCATCACAATTTCTAGTTCCCAAACTTTGATTTGAAGCTCCTTAATTCAGTGGACTGAATAATTTTATCAGTATTATTCAGCCCACTGAATTTGAGAGCTTCAAATCAAACCAAAGTTGGTGAACTAGAAATTGTGCTGCCACAATCGATGCACCTTTTAACTACCATGATTACGGTAATTCGTCAGTCGTTGGTATTATTGCCAGTTGGTGTTTTGCCTTTTTTTTAAGAAAATAAACCTTTTGAAATGTACTTAATGTATGCAATACGCAAAAGATTATGGATGATGATGATTTCCTGCGCCTGGCGACAATATGGCAATTTACCCTACACTTATTATATTTAGTAGAGGTCACTAACCTTTCGAATCTCCCGACACCACCGCTGAGTCAACAAACTCCCTATTCGGCTGCTTAACCGGTGAATTTTCACTCGAATCATCATTCTGTTGAATCGAAAAAATTATTATTAAATAAAAATAATACTGAAAAACGAAGGAATAATTACCTGCACATATCTATGCCATAGCATGCATCCATACACAAATAAGACAGAAATTGTCACTTGTATTAAAAGCCAGGCGAGAATATTTTTAACCTGCGTCCTCTCAAACAGTTCCTTCCCGTTTTTAATGCACAAAATAGCTTCTGAGACTAGAATGGCGATATAAACCCAGCATTGGGTGCCGACACGTTTGCATCTGGTGTCCGTAATATAAATATAGTACTGTCGAACAGAGGGTGCGGTAAAAAGACCAACAAACACCAAGCGCCCTATCACAAAAGGATGCGAAGGCGGCATTTCAAAAATGTGCTTCAAAAAGAAAGTATTTAGTTCAGTTAGCTGCCACAGCAAAACTAATTGCGCAACTGCAAAGAATCTCATGTACGTGCACTTTGGATCCAACCACCGTACGTGGGTCCAGTTCTCTGGCGTGAACTGTAAAACCGCCCTCTTCAACTTTCCTGTTGTTGACGAAATGTCCCGAATACTAGCCCATTTATATTCACGCATCTCTAGCAATCTACAGAACATTAAGCCGCACCAAATCCCCAATCCGTTGCAAAGAAGCACGTCTAAAATTAAAGCGTCCCACCAGCATTCAGCAAAATTAGGAAGCAAATGTGCAAAAGCAATCTCCGTGATTTCCCACATTACTGAAATTGCCCATAAAATACCGCAATGTCTTATTAAAACGGCCTGAAATTTAAAAAAATCCATTAACAATTTATTTTTGTAGATTAAACTGGAAAAAACTTACTTTGAAGGCCCATCCCAAAAAGTGACCAACAGCAAAGACGTCCACATGTGCCCAAAACCTTTCAAACGTAATGTCCGAACAATTTACAGCATACTGCTTTTCCGAATTGATGTGGAAGTCTTGGAGAGACGGGTCGAACCAGTAAACAATGTCCATTATAGACTTGTAGTTTTGAAACATTAAAAACTGTAGTCCAAGAAGATACAGTACAGATAATCCAAACAGCATCCGCCAAATTGCCGGATGAGGACGGGTAAATGGACCGTTTGGGAATGCTAAAACCGAGATTATAAGGAAGAAAAAGATAACACAAAGTATTCCGGACCAAATATTCTCCTGCAAGCTTGCTTGATCTCTGAAAAAATAATAAAAAGCCATACAATATTGTGAATTCTATATCAAATAACAATACATTTTAAGTTAGACGAGCGATTATCTAACACAAAATTTGAAATTATTTTCTATCAGCGCTCCAAGTTTAAGATGTTTTCTATTTTTCACTACAATGTAATCGCGTAAATTAAATTTAATTTTTTACCTAACAAAGGCAAAGTACATGACTCCGATAATCGATACCGCCAGCAGAGTTATGGTGTGCGGTTTGTAAAAGAATTCCAAAGAAATATCGTCCACAGGACGTTCATTCATATTTTTGAATTCTTTCACTTGCGAAGCCTCCGCTCCGGAGGAGTAGTCCAATATTCTCTTTTTCATCTTTAAATCTCTTTTCTAATTAATACGCATTTACTTTTTCGTCCTTTTTTCGAGCCTTTTTCCAATATTTTTATGCAGAAACATCCATCCGGACCGAACGATCTTTTCTTTCTGAAAAATGAACGTCAAAATTGTTAAAGATTTTTTTTTGGTGAAACGAATTAAAAGCCGTTTTTTAATGCCCGTTTTAAATGTCCGTTTTTTGACGGTTTAAACATACCGCATAAAAAGACGTAAAAAGATCCATATTTTTGAAGGTAAACCAAGGTAAACACAAAATTGGTAATAAAAGCGAATAAAAGTTAGGGCTAAACTTAGCTAGATAGGCCAATAGGCCGATCTGCGCAAGTTTTGCCAAGGAACACGAATCAACAATAGATTAATTAACGATGACGTCAAAAACGTAAACAACACCAGGACAAAGATGGCGATTTGAACAACTCTTCAAAAAAATTATATAACGAAAATCTTGGCTGTCAAAATTTTACATAAAAGAAAGCGGTTCACTTGTTTATTTTTTTACCAAGTTAATTACTCTATAGCAAGAGTAAGGTGGGACGACCCCCCTTCCCCTGAATTTTCCTATTTTTTATTGCAAAAGACCTGTTACAAACGCCTTCTTTCCCAGATACCTATTTAAGTTTTTGCAGCAAGTATATTTCTGATAGCATGGCTAGACGATACATGTCGGTTATTATTTTGTTAGCGTTGCCATATACCAGATTTGTCTGGGTTTTTCAATATTTTTGTGTCGACAACCAGATTTTTTGTGTGTTTTCAATCACTGATTTCCTGATTTTTAAGTCTGAGGCCAGATTTTCCCCATATTTTATTTCAAACTCGTTCGAATCATAATATTTCGCTGATTTTTGGACTTGGATTTTTTTTTTAATTTGTTTAAATTTCTTTTTTGATATAAACTTACTGCTTCATAATATTATAAATTGCGGAAATGACAATGATAATAGAGATTAATACAATTTATAATGTAAATATGCAATAACAACCCCAACTTTTTCCAGATTTCTTTCTCTGAAAATCAACTTTTTTTTTTGAAAGATATATGGCAACGCTTTACCTTTATTCATTGATAATAGCGCACACAAAGCAATATCTACCTTCTCGACAATGATGAAAATACGCACATTACTTCAATCGTCACAAGTCGGAATTGGACCCATACCCTTGTGGTTAGGTTATGTGATCATCATCATATTATAATATTATTTAAGTATTAGTCATGGCCAGGTAGGGCCATGGCTTTTACTTAACATAACATTAATGATGAATACAGATAGCTTAAAAAATGTTTTTGTCATATTTTAATACCAAAATACAAATATGGATCTAATTTTTTGTCGTAGAAATGTCACTTTTACAGTTCCCCGTTCATTTGCCATTGCCTGGGAGATTGCTTGGGCTCTGTCACACGCTGATGTCACATGATCAATGCGGCAATATTCAGTCATATGTTCATTTCATGTGAATCGGCATTAAAAAACGGGCTTTAATTTTTTTTAATAATTCATCATCAAATCATCTCATCAGAGTTAGTGAAGGGCAGTGCGGCGGGCGAGTCGAGTTCGAGTCTGTCAAAAGTGAATGTCAAAATAATAAAAATAGCGTAGTACGGTCTGGTCAAATAATTTAAAAATGTTTGTCAATAAATTTAAGGTTTTCAAAGCTATTCTCCCAAAAATAAGTTTAAGGCAATGTTCAACAATGCAGGTGTTTGATAAATCAACAAATATTATGGAATCGAATTCGGAAGGAGGTAAAAAATCTGTTTTGGAACCTGTAGACCCGCTTTCAGATGCCGAAATATTTCCGTACACAAGGCCAGCATTTAATCTAGCTGCGTACGTAAATAAATCGGAATCCCTCCAACAACTACTTAAGCTCGGAGTAGATTTATATCGTCTAGAAAAAAGAAAGGGAATCGGGCAGTTTATCTTGCAGCTGGATTTTGAACGGGATATGAAAGACCATTTAATATTCCTCCACGACCTAGGAGTTCCCTCAGACAGTCTAGGTGTGTTTATCACGAAAAACCCGTTGATTTTCAAAGAAGACATTGCAAATTTGGAGACGAGAATAAATTATTTGGAATCAAAGAAGTTTAAGAAAGAGGAAATCACAAGAATCGTAGCCAAAAATCCGTTTTGGCTAATGTTTACAACAAAGAGAATTGATCGGAGATTAGGATTCTTTCAAAAATCATTTAGATTGAACGGAGAAGAGGTCAGATTATTGACCGTTAAACAACCTAAGGTTATTACGTACCAGTTGGAGCACATTAGACAAAATACATTTTCAATAAAAGAAGAAATGGGATTTGGGAACGATTATACAAAAGAATTACTGCTCAAAAAACCAGATATTTGGATGAAAAGTATTTTCAACAGAATAAATTTTAGCAGTATTTAAATAATAAACTTGTAAACTTGCTTTTAGGCTCGGATCAATTGATGTATCGTTTCGATTACATGTACAAAAAGATGAAAATCACAAACGAAATGATTTTGCAGTGTCCAGAAATTCTCGTTTCTCGAGAATATCGAATAAAACAGAGGCACGAATTCCTAAAGCTGCTTGGAAAGGCGGAATACGATCCAACAAAGGATCTTTACGTTTCCTTGAAAACGCTTTGTGAAGGCGACGACCTTGAATTTGTAACAAATGTAGCAAAATCAAACATGGAAAATTTTAATAAATTTCTTAAAACGCTGTAAAGTAAATTGAATTTAAAATAAAAAAAAACTTTATTTTGACAAGAATAAAAGGATTAAAATTATTAACTGAATTTACCGAGCTCAATCTTGCGTCTGATTGCGTGCAGTGAGTTATGTAGAAGGGAGTCAACTATTCCGGCTACAGTAAATATTCCACCAATTATTGCACAAACATTTGTGGCAAAGTGTCCGAAAGAGCTGTAAAAAGTTTTTTTTAATGGTTATTTTAAAATTAATATAATTTGGAACAAACTTTGTTTGCTCAGTGTATTTGAGCATAAGTGGAGACAGCTCGTAATTCAAAAATATACCCGGCATTCCAGACTCTCCACTCATTGCGGTTACAGATTTTGTATGTTTTGTTACACTGAACTGGTTGGTGTGTAATATTGGCCCTTCTTTCGGTACATACATTGTGGGGACGATTTTAATGTAATACTGGAACATCATTGCTCCTGTAGAAGATTAAATTAACAATACTGATTTTTAAATTCTTGAATTGTGAAATTAACTGCACCACGTGTTCAAAATTGCGCATTTAATTTGAAATGAAACGCCTCACTTTTTTAGTTATAACACAGAAAAAAGATGAAAGAAATATCCAGATAACAAACTTAGAATAAATACTTTGATGGCTTTTTATTGCCCTTACCCTTATGGTGGGTATCTTTTTAGTTCACGAGCAAATGATACGGAAGTTTGCATGGCAACACTTTTTCAAGTACTTTTCTGAATAAATATTAACATATTATATTATTTCTTATGTTTAATCGGGTAAAAAGCTTGGATGAACAAAGTTATCTGGATATTCTTTTTCTGTGTTAGAAACGTCAAATATATATTACGTCAGACCGTGCCAGAAGAGAAAAAACCTCGGAACGAAATTTATTTTTGAAATCAAAATTCAATAATTTTTAGCATTTAAATAGTGTAGAAACAATAATAAAAATGCCAGCCGTACCAGGAGGAATGTATTCACAAAACCAAGGACCAAGTTGTTTCGACAGAATGAAAATGGGATTTACAATTGGATTCTGCGTTGGAATGGCGAGCGGCGCCTTGTTTGGAGGGTTTTCTGCTTTACGGTGAGATTATTTTCCATTT
Source organism: Mochlonyx cinctipes (assembly GCA_001014845.1). Lineage (NCBI taxonomy): Eukaryota > Metazoa > Arthropoda > Insecta > Diptera > Chaoboridae > Mochlonyx > Mochlonyx cinctipes. Next base: position 6,984 of record JXPH01021117.1, read on the forward strand.
GAAAGCTTTGAAAAACAATTAAGATTGTTTTGTATGAAGGAAACAATTTTTTGTTTATCTATTACGTAACGCGCAGGACATGTTTCAGCATGGCATGTTCAGTACATCTCAAAAAAATTATCTTTTTTCTGTTTCCAGATACGGCCTACGCGGTAGAGAACTAATCAACAATGTTGGAAAAGTGATGTTACAAGGCGGAGGCACATTTGGAACATTTATGGCTATAGGTACCGGAATAAGATGTTAGAAAAATAAGAAAATTGACAAAAAATGCATAATCTAGAACTTACAGAACATGTTTTAATACCTACCCTCTATAGCAGTAGCTTCCATATTATCTAACGGTCTCGTGTTCCCAAAATCAAATTGTTCACCAAACGACAAATGATTAATCCGATGTGAAGTGTTGAAGGTTGAAGAGGAATAAGGTTGAACGTCGTGGACGTGGATGTGATTGATGGAAAAACTTTTTCCCGGTGCTATGTGGAAACTTCCTCCCATCTACAAAAGTAATCTCGGAATAAAGTCCCACTTTTACAAATAATAATATTCAATAAAATTACTCGATTAACTTCCATGTACCCATAAATCTGACATCCTTCCATTAGAGCGCTTCCCAAAACAGATTTGTCCAAAAGTTTTTCGTTTTTGCATTGATCGAATTTCTCTGGATTTGGTTCCCATCTTTTTTCCCTATACGCGTCCAAAACATCTTTACACGTATTGCAGCAGCTGAATAAATAAAATTAGTTTGCTTTTAAAATACTTTGGAAATTAAGTGAAACCGTTTTACTGTGTATCGTTTTTCTGAGCTCCATAGCAACTGCCGCACAAAACTTCCGCAACCTGGGAAGGTTCGTCTTTCACTGTTTTGGGAGCTTCCGTTGCGTTCTCTTTCCTAGTCGACGCTTGAATGTCCTCTTTCTTACCTTCCTCAATCGGGTTTCCTTGTAAATCCAACCTTCTTTTATAAATATTGTGGTCTATATGAAGATGCTGTTCTCCGGCAGAATCCATTGCATCAAGGCTAATATCTTTAAAGAGAAGATTGGCATAATTCATTTTGTTCTTTGTAAATCTGGAAAGAAAAACTTACATTCACATGAGATCTTTGGAATGTAAAAATCTAAATTGATCTTTAATTTATGACTTCTTGTAGTGTCCACAAACAGCTCTTCAGAGATGTTTGGAGACATGTAGGCATTTAGTTCAGATAGAAATAATAATACAATGATGATTGTACTGGCAATTGTAACTGAAAAAAGAAAGATTTGTAGTCGTGGACCATAAAACATGGTTAAAATGCCGAAAATGACTTACGGGTCGCTCCTCCAATTGTTTTTATACTAAACTCTTCTAAGGTCTTTGGATACGCATCCAAACGTCGTAGAGATTCGAATAAATTCATTTTCCACTATTAATTCAGCTAAAACAATTTAAAATGTGAGTTTGCAAATAAATTTTAAGGTGGTTTGTTTTGATAAATTTAGCTGTGACTGCTGACGTTTAACAAAACGAGGGGCATGAAAGTCGGAGAATATTGCACATTGGAGTCGAGATTTCTAAAGTACACGCTAAATTGAAGCATGTGTTCAAAACAGTTCAAACATCCCTAAAATCATTTGTCAGGGTTCTGTAACATAATCAACCCAGCAATGTCCAGGCCATGCATACCACTGTGTTCCCCGGCCATTTGCCTGGGCCCTGTTTCATGTCTCCATGCTTACCACTGTTGCACCAAATTTGCTACCTACCCGATTTACGTGAAATTGCTGCCCAATTCATGACTGTCTTGAATTATTTAGTGGTTGGGATTAAGATGACTACCAATATCGATATTGGCAATTTTCTGTTTACTTTGGCTGTTATCAATATGGTAATGGCGATTTAATGTTAAATGGTGTTAAAGTACCACAAATACAAATTAATAAACAGAATTTTGCCAAGTTTTTTATTTTTAGGGACACAGGGCGATTTCGATCAATGTTTTTTGCAAGTTTCTCAAATTTATCTTCCATCAATCACCCTCACCCCGCCCCCTTTTGGGAGTCAAAATAGGGTACATCAACGGTCGAAAAAAATTACATATGAACTTCCATTGACCCCCTCTTTCAATCCCCCTTACTCTCCCCGACGCGGGCCCATTTACGAAAGATTTACCCATACCCGTACCACTAGTCCAAGGAAAAAAATTGAGGATGGAATATTTTTGACATGTCGAAATGATGTTCGTTAACTCACGTAATTTTCAACCGATTTGGCTTTTCACAACAAAAGTAAGCACAAAGTTGGTTAATAAGCCAAATCGGACCACAGCGTCTGGCGGCCCCCATACAAATTCACCAGAATNATGGAATATTTTTGACATGTCGAAATGATGTTCGTTAACTCACGTAATTTTCAACCGATTTGGCTTTTCACAACAAAAGTAAGCACAAAGTTGGTTAATAAGCCAAATCGGACCACAGCGTCTGGCGGCCCCCATACAAATTCACCAGAATTTTCCATAAATGTCTGAGTTCTAATAATGATCGGACTGAGATCAAATTTGGAACAAAAACTTGCGATAAATATCCAAAAATAGTACCAGGGATCTGAGGGCTCCTAAGTACCGGGAACTTTCAGAATGCTTGAATTCTAGTGATCGGAATGAGTTCAAATTTCGAATATAAGCTTTTGGAAAGTGCCTAAAACCAGTTCATATGCTAAATTTGTACTAATTTCATCCGTTCCTGGTGCTTCCAATTAGCAGACATTCTTCTCTGTAAATTGTTTTCCGATCCTCTTGAAAATTTGCACTTATATGATCTTTGTTCAAGTCCAAATCCTGTTCCAATTATAAAATAAATATAAAAGCAAAGCTATCTAATCCACTTTGGGGTTTCCTGCGTTTTTATAGGGGTCTTGAAAGTTTTTTTTTTGAATTTGGTCGTTTTTAACGCACACGTGTTTTTAAATTAAACTAAGCAATTTTTTCCCTTATATGCTTTAATTCCATTGATTAAGTTGTTTTCTTTCCAACAGATAAAAATCCTGAAGTATTCGAGAAATATTTCGCATTCATTTCACTCGCAGACTTTTCCGCCGCCTGTGGGTTCACAATTTCCAATCCTTGTAACGGAGTGAAAGCAACACTTGAAGCTGTTCCGGAAATTTGCTTTTTGACTGTGGTGCTGCCACCCCAAACCTGTTGCTGTTTCTGAAGATTTTTCTGCAGCGTTTTGCTGATCCTGACTTTGGTTTTTTCATCAATTTGAGGTAATCTGATCCTTCCCGTTCCTGCTTTTCCAATTGTTCCTCGAGAATATCCCAAATCGTCTTGATAAGCGTCTTCGTCAATCTGTAAATAAAATACTTAAAGAAAAATTCTTTAAAATAATTGTAAGAAATCGTACATCCCCGAAATTCAATCTATTCGCCTGCTTCCTAAACTCTGTAATCGCGTAACGCTCCTTCATTTTACGAACCCTCTTTCCTCCCCTTTTCTTCTTTCCACCTTCAATTGGTTTTGGAAGAGGTTTAATGAATTTTACTGGAGGAGGTTCTTGTAACTTGTCCAGTTTTTTCTCAATATCTTCTCTGAATCTTTGTCCAATTTCCCCCAAATGACTTTCATGGCAAGCATCAACTCTTGCAGCTAATGTGCTTTTGGCCGCCACCAAACGTGCTGCTTTTCGTCTCAAGTCTGGAGGGGTATCCTGGACAATATCTGAATAGTAAACGTACCCTGTATGAGGCAACATTGCCACTTTTGAGAAGCCGGACAAAGTTTTCTTTTGGGACCCAAGAACCAGAACGTTACAAGCCGGCATTTTTGAAAGCTTAGTTAATCCTCCAGCCAAACCAACTAATTTTGCAGCTGTTGAAGCTCCAACAATCATAGATAAGTTTGGAGCAATGAAAGTCATCCTACTCTCAACGTAATCAAATATTTTTATCTTAAACTCATTCATTTCGATCGCCATGTCACAAGCTTCGTTAATTTGCTTCAACTCCGTCTCACTCAAGTTCGTCCCTTGCGTTGTAGATGCTGTTACGGATACGATCATAATTGTGGCCTGTGTCAAAATTTCCTGGAGCTTCTCATTATTCTTTGCCTGATCCAAATCATTACCCAATTCTCTTACGCTCCGAATGTAGTCCATTTCAACCATGATTAGAGAATCAAGTTCTGGGAACCGTTTTTGATACTTGTCTTTTGTAAATTTATGGATTACAGCTGTAAAATAGAAATGATATTAGTAATGTTATAGTTAATAGCGTAAATTACGTACAAATTTCGTTATCGATATCAACAGCAATGTTGTTTGCTTCAACAATTAACCGATACTCCGGATCCGATTCAACATTTCCAATCATTTCCGAAGTTTTTCTCAAAACTTTCCTGTAAATCTCTATTTGCGAAAGAATGTAGGCCAGCCTTTCTGAGTCCCTCAGTTTACAAAGTTCTCGGATTGACGATACTTTCAGGTCCAGCTCCATAGGTTCTTCCTTCAAAATATACAAAAATTAATAGTTTGTCAGAGACACACACAGTCAACTAGGTCATAATCAGCTACCGAATTCGTAGGGATGAGCATCACGTTTAATTATTAAGGAGAGGTTAGCATTACTCTTAATTTCTTTCTGGGTTATATACGGAAATATGGCTATATGTATTCACTATTTACCTTCAAGATGATTTCCTCTTCCATTTCATCATCTTGTGGCTCATCTTTTATTTCCGCTTCTTCCTCACGGTCATCTCCTTCTAAATCAGCCAAAAGTTCGTCGGCGAGAGACATTTTTCACTATTTATTTTAACAAAATTGTAGATGAAAACGAAAAGATGTGATTTCGTTTTATTTACTTTTCTAAACGTCAAGTATTTTGAGGTTATGTTTTTGATCGATTTTTTTTATCGAAATATTTAGTTTAGCGCGCTTTTTTGAACAAAAGAAAAAAAGAAGACATTTATGCAAATTTAAATAAAAAGCTTTTATTTTACTACATATGCCGTATAGATTTACTCAAATAATACTTAAATGAATCTCGATATTGTTCCAATAAATTACAAACAATAATTTGAAAGAATTGTATGTGCTCGTGAACAACTTGCGGTGTAAGATTGTCATTTTTCTCAAAATAATCCGATAAATGTTGTGGCATATTTTGCCAATGGTAATCTAGTTCCCCCGTATGTGATACTGAAAATTGGTAATTGTATTTTTGATGCATAGCGTATTCTATTTTGTAATAGTCTCTATAACAAATGTTTTGATGTGACATTTTTCCTAGAAATTCTGGCAGAGAAATTATTTCCTGTGCGTACAATTTTAAAATAGTGACGACTTCTTTAAATTTGGTGAGAAAAAATATGTTGATCTCGTGTACCATGTGCTCTTGGAATAAGTCATTTACATTCAAGGATTTCCTTTTAGAGCTTAATGAAGATGAATGTCTATTACTTTTGTTAGGGATTTGTGGACTGAAATAGAAATACATAAAAGACTAGTTTCACAAATGTAATAAAATTGTCTTTGTACCTTTTTGGAATCTGTGAGTATTTGCTGACGATTGAGTATCCTGGACCACTTAGTGTTCGATGTAATGTTTGAGGAGGACCAACAAGTGGTTGAGTAGGAGGAAAAGAGTATTGTTGTAAAGGGTTTGTCATATAATTAAAAGTGGTGGGTATTGTTTGTTGTCTTCTGTCTGCTTGCAGTCCTTGAGGTGCAGAATAACAATTATTTGAAGAACAAGCGGATGGTAAAGGGAATGTTCGCCTGTATGCGAAATAATTGATTATTTAAAATTACTCATTTACTATAAGGAAAATGCACCTTTGATCAGCAGGACCAGGAACACCTATAACAGTGGAACTATAACTTCTTCTATCAAGAGGTGTTAAGTTTGTTGATTGATGGCTGGGTAGTTGGTGAGTATATGCTTGAGCTTGAGATGCTGAATACCCAGGTGGAGAATGTAAATTAGACCAGCGTTGTGGTTTGGGAGCAATACCAATGTAACTGTATCGTTCAAAAATTGAGAGTTCAATAAAAAAGAATAAAATACGGAGGTTTTCGTAAAACCTACCTTTGTGAAACGTCGGGACAAGCCGACGCAGGTTTTGTGCAAATATTGTTATTTGGTATCGCAGTATCCACCTTTGATTTGAAAATGTTGGTATTGCATTTAATAACTGGGACAAACCTGATAAGAAAATAAATTTATAATCCCACGGAACGGAGCTATTGAAGATTAAAAACAAAATACTTATTATTTTCGTGATCTATCGTGTAGTTACACTCTAGAGGTATGCTAGGTTCTAAACATCGTAAATTTGACGGTGGTACACTAGTTAATGGTTTCGTTGTCGTATTGCTGTAACATTTATCAACTCACAGATTAATCTCTTCAGAGCTATACTGTTGTTATATTAACTTACACGCTTGTAATACCCGCTATAGCTATAGTGACAACCGGAACTGCAGGTGGACTTGCCACAATTTCAGGCTTTGTTTGTTTTGATGTCAAATAATTTTTTAACGAAGGCAGAGATGACGCTGTTGGTGAAAAGCTTTTAACTTTGGGCATGTATGTTGAATCAACAGTTTCCAGTTGAAGCTTTTTTGGTTCATTAGAATCGTCTATTGTCAATTCATTTCGCTCATCATCCTCGTATTCAAGAGTAGAGGTATCGGCCACAGCCTTTGAGACATCATTGTAATAGATTTTTAGTGGAGGTTTACCCAAATTCAAGTTTATTACAGGCTCTTCATCGTCATCTATTTCGATAACTTCGTCTTCTGGTTCCGCTTTAATTAGTTGTATTCCCACTATTTGCTGATCGTAAAGTTTCTTCACATTATTGATTTGCAATTGTAGATTTGCAATTGTTTGTGCGAGAGTTTTCCGCATTATGAATTCTAAAACATATTTAAAATTTCATAATAGGTACAACAAAAATAGTCTTTAGATAGTAACTTGCTATCTCTTTAAAATGTATATATTATTATCAACGCACTGAATTATGTAAATGTATATTTAAAATATGTACTTTTCTCGCAACTCGTGAATCACAACTGAATGACTAAGGATTTCGAATCTCTGTAATGCTCTAAAAAAAATCTAATATGTGTATCAAAATGAGATTTCAAAGTCCCGCTCCTACAGTGAAATACTAACAATCAACTCTCGTCATATCAGTTTACATGAGTCGCGGTCAATTCATTGACGTGGTTTTTTCATTTTAAATCCAATTCTTGTACCGGTAACAGATCGCCACGTCAGACTAGAATTTAAAATGGAAAAACTGTCTTCCCACAATAAGGTGGAAGAGTTCAGAAATAGGAATCTTTTTATATTTTAAAATATTCAAACTAATTACATACTTGCACGTTACTTCAATTATCCTCCCTTTAACTAATACCAAATATCATTAATTATTCATTTTTTATCCACAGATAAATACGTCGTTTATGATTTTTTTTTATGTCGAAGTCAAGTTATTATATTTTGCGATTGAATTTCATTAAAAATTAAAAATATTATACCCACCCCCATTTCCACCTGATGAACTCGCAGCCTCGTCTTGCATGATTGAATATGAACTATATACTGAAATGAATCGGCATTTTATATGAGTTGGCATTAAACTTCCTTTGGGGTTATCTCAGTTTGTTTATGCTTCATGTCTATCGACGACAAATTAAATACGAGATTGACGGTTAGAATTCTCAGAAATTATATATACAAACCATGTGATTTTTGCAGCTATCTCAGGGGAATAGTCAGCTAAGATAACAACTCGAATATACGTACTACCAATGTTATGTGTTGTGGGGTAAAGTAACTAGTCCGTGAACCCCTTTTTAGTTTTTAACCCTCTGACGAATAATAATGATGAGCGTTTTATAGTGGGGAAAAGACATCTAGTATTTAACAAATTCTAGTCAAATTTAATCAAAAATAGTATTATCACCAAATCTTTAATAATCATTATTCACCAGAGGGTTCAAAACTGAAAGGGGGTTCACGGACTAGTTACTCTACCCTATGATATTATAAGCAGAATTATTGTTCTTGAATAGGGGAGTAAACCAAACGTCCAAATTGAATATAAATATAAATTTGGATGCGTGCTGCAATACGCGTAATATGTATGTAATACGCGTAATACTTGTGTAATATGCGTAATACATCTATAGAACGCGTGAAATACGGTGAAATACCAGTCGTTTTACCAAACTATTCGACTTTGCAACAAATTAATATTAATCTCAATGAAACATTGAAGCTTTTTCAGAACAATAATCCGGAATCAAACAGAAACATTTAAAAACTCCAAACATATTAACATTAGATGGATGGGTACACTGTCTCTCACACTATCAGTCAGAAAAATAATCCGGAATCCGGGAAAAAACTCCAAACATTGGATTAAACGCTGTCTCTCTCTCACTTCAAAGTGGATCAACTATGCTCTACCCCACTGAGAAAAAACTTGTTTGTCCCAAACAATAAGAGCTCACGACCAACCAAAAACATCAAGTTAGTTGTAGCAAACAAGATTTTTTATTTGGGATAATTGTGACAAGAACTGACTTCTTTCCGAGCTTCTTTCAACAATTTTTTTGGTCAAACAAGATTTCGGTTCTCCTTAGTCGATGAGCTTTTGGACCATCTTTGACTCTATTTTTTTAATGATTACGGAAAAATGTAGAAGTTATTATTTTTTATAAAAAAAGTTTTTTTTTTCTTGCATAAAAAATAAAAACCCAAAAAGCTGTGAAAACAGAAAAAAACAACGTGAAAATGTAAGAATGAAATTTTTCAGTTTAGAATCAACAGTTCTTTGTCTATAAAGCCTCTCTTTCTTCCGAAAAATTTCAGAAGACCTGGCTCTGGACGTTTAAAATTGATTAATTTAATTCATGACCGGTCAAATCAGGCCACGGCACGTCTGGAAGCTCTCAGCAGCATTTTATCGAAACTAACATTTCGTTACTTTTTGTCACTATTTAGGACCTTTACCTACCTACCTATCTTTATCTTTTATTAGACTAACTTCAACTTTTAAATGTATTTTTGACAACTGCCTAACTATTGCCATAGCTATGCATGCTGGCCATTTTGAATTTTACCCTATTAATCCGGGTCGAGATCGATGGGCCGAAAACCAAAGGGCTGAAAAAATAAAGGGCCGAAAAAACAAAAGGCCTAAAAATAAAGGGCAGAGTAAAAAAAGGGCAGAAAATTCAACTTGCAATTTTTTTATGGCCATAAAAATTTGGTATTTGGTTTTTAAACCCAAAGACGCCAGGTGTTCGATCGCACTCTGCGTCCAATGAACAACCTGGAAATATTTCTTTTGTAGCATTAATCGCGGCTTTTTCGAAATCGGTCAGTATGTACTTTGGTTTAAGCTCTACATTTTGATCCTTAGCGTAATCCATCAATAATTCAAGGCCATTTTTATAGATGTCCTGTGACTTTCGACTTAATAACATATATACCAAAGGAACTGACTTTTCAGATTCACCATGTCCAATTGGGGCGTGGATAGTATAAAGCTGTCTAAACTCACTTGACGGCATGACGAACGAAACACAACTAACAATATATATANTATAATACTATTACACCAAGTAGACAAAAGACAAAAA
>JXPH01021126.1:3311-19223 GCA_001014845.1 Mochlonyx cinctipes
ATTCTCATGCCAATGCTTGTCTCAGAAAACCTGCGTGCAACAACTTCGAGCGCCAAATTAAATAAAACAGGGGAAATACAATCTCCTTGTTTTAGTCCACTTGTAATCAAGAAAGGGTCTGATATGTCCTTCCCACATTTGACCATAAATTCACTGTTTATGATACATACTTTAATCAATTTGACCAGTTTCTTAGGCACTCCGGATAATCAATTCATTCCAAAATTTGGTCCTAGCATATGGTAGGCATATGATAACATTCATATGCCTTGCATAAGTCAATGAACAGTAAATAGACCTTATTTCGAAATTCCCAGTTCTTCTTCAATAATTGTCGAACAACAAAAATTTGATCAGAAGTAGATCTTCCACGCAAATACAATTTACAAATCCTTCTATTTGCGCTCGCGGAAATTCTTCTCTGGACTAGTCTTCAATTGACAGTTCCCAAACCCAGTTCTTCCCTGGATCAATTCTTCTCCAGATAGTTCTTCCCAAAAGGGACAATTCTTCCCAAAAGGGACAATTCTTCCCCGGACAGTAGCTCTTACCCATATTTTTTGTATGCGGGAAGAGTTAGGCGGAAAGAGCAGTCCGGAGAAGAATTGAATGAACTCACCCAGTATATTGAAATATCTTTTAAATACAGATTAGTTTCCATCTGAATAGCCTGGACAATGGAAATTTAAAGGCTCAGATCTCTTTTAATGGGGCCATGGCGCTACTCTCCATGTGTAAAAGATCTATAAAAAAAATTCTGATGCAATTATATGAAAGTCATGCAGGACATTAATATTAAGTATAAGGACTGATACTTTAGTGAGGGCAGACTTTAATTTTTCAATGGCGATGGAGTCATGGGTCTTTTTAAAAAGTGAAAGTGATTCACTGATTCCTTCTACAAACTAAATGACTGAATTCAGCTGCCAGGCTATACTAAATAAACGTTTCATATAATATAGAGGAGCTATGAAAAAATAAGATGATCAAAAATTTATTCGGACTTTGGGACTTTTTGGGATTTTTTTGAGACTTTTTTTTAGGATTTTGTGAACTTGTTGGGATAGTTTTTGAGATTTTTGATTAATTTTTTTTTCGGACTTAGCGAACTTTGTGGGATTTTTCTGAGATTTTTACGATGTTGCGAACCTTTAGGGATTTCATGTGATTTTGCGCACTTTTTGGGATTTGTTTGAGTTTTTTGTGATTTTGAGGACTTTTTGGGATTTTTATTACTTCGAAATTTGTTGGAAGGACTGTTAGGGATAATATTTTTTTAAAGAAAGTCATGAGGGGTTTAGGTCCCCTATAGGTGCCTATAATTGTCTAGAAAACTTTCAAATCAGTACGAAAAAGTTTAAACAAGTATACGAAAAAGCTCAATTTTTTAGATTTTTGGCGATTGTTTGGACATTTTGAGATTATTTTTTTGAATTTTTGGACCTTTTGAGACTTTTTGAGACTTTTTGGGACTTCGTTGACTTTTTGGGAATTTGGTTGATTTTGTGAACTTTACGAGAGTTTGAAACTTTGTGGTTTTTTTCGTACTTTTTTGGATTTTGTGGACCTTTTGAGAATTTTTTACTCTTATTGGTGCTTTTCCTCCACCCATCCTGTAGAATTATTTATAGACCGAATCATAGTTCTTTATTATTCCTGCAAACTAAATCTTTATTCTTTCCTTACCCACTGATCGTTCACTCTCTAATCCCCGTTTGATTGCACCTTTCAACCCTAATTTCGAGAGCTTTAACATGTAACTTCGTGCGTATGTGAAAAATTGTCTGGCGTTACATTGGAATTGTATGCCATTTTTTAATATTTTCTATTATTTTAGAGAATTTGTGAAAGTTAAAAATGCAAGTCAGAAAAGTGTTCCTTCATTGAAGCAGAAATATGTAGATGATCTTGAACCTTTTTTGTAAGATTTAGGTTTTAAAAGATGAGATCACTTTTAGTAATATTTATTTTTTCAGGAAAGGGATTCCAGAGTACTCTACAAAATCGTTAACAGTCCGTAAATTTTTATACGACGGCGAAAATGGATACATTTGCGAAAAAGATTTTGATGAATTGGGAAAATGGCGGCTGTTTGTCGACAGAAGACAAGATGAGCTAATTGTACTTGTGCAAATGATCGCTGGCTATCCTGGAATGTAAGTTCTTTTATAAATAGAAATTTTATGTAACAATAAAAGAAATCTTAATTTTATCCAGCTATCAATACAAGATCAGCTTACTAAATAAAGACATTGCAAAAATAATGAGAAGAGAATTTGAAGATTATTTCAATATCCTAACGTGTGTCAGTGATCGTAACATTTTGAAAAATTCAATTTTTAAAGCGCAGGACTATTTGGATCCCGAAAAAAATAACTTTGAATTTGAGTTATCAATCAGACCACCGAGCTTTAAGCTTCAAAATCAATATTTTAATCATGGTCAAGTGGTTGTAAATGGAAAATGTGAGCTGACGATAAATAATTTTAAAGAGAAAAAACTAAATAACGAGATCGTCAGCTCAAAACATTTTTACGATGAAGAAGGATGGTGTTGGAGATTGACAGTTTACCCCAATGGGAATGGAGATTGCAAATTTCTAACCGTATATTTAGAACTTTTGAACGTGAATAGCATAAAATACCGTGCGTCCTCGTTAGAGCTTATCAGCTCAAAACCAAAAGTTAAAAATATCGTAAAAGAAAGTGAGGACTTGGAATGGTCGCAGCTTCAAAAATGCAATTGTTTTGTTTGGGAAAATTTTGTAGAATATTCAAAAATAGCAGCTGATGGATTTCTGAATAAAGATGGCTCTCTAATGTTCAAGTGTTCCGTTTGGAAGCAGGAAATGATAGAAAAAGTTGATGAAGTTTTCATTGATCGATTAATGTACTGTTTCCGTTCCGTATGTTTTGATTTAATTTAATTTATTCTTTTATTTTAGACTCGAATTAAATCCACGATTACTGAAATTGGAAGATTTCTTGGAAGTTCAGGCTTCTAAATTCACGTTTGAAATTAAAGATCCGAACAGGAATCTGCATTTTGACCTGAATTTTACAATATCCAAGTGCGAAAAATATTTATGTTTGGCAATAACTTTCATTGATGGTGATCCTCAAATGTATTTCTTCTCATTTTTAAAGATGTTTTTTTTCCTAAATTATATTATCTTGAATTTTTCCAGATACTCCACAAGCTTCCAGTTATTGCATTTAGACGCTGCTGAAACACTTTACTGCAGATTTATTTTGAAATTTGAGACTTTAGGGGCTGAAATCAAAATCAATCTTTGGGAAATGGACAAAATAAGAAATGGAGGTTTTTACGAAAATGATTCACTGACCATGCGGTTTGCAAATCTTGTTTTTAAAAATATTATGAGTATTAAAGATGCTGATTATTCGATATAAACTCGAACACAAAAATCAATTTTATTTATCTTATCAAATTAAAGGGGAGAAGGATATTTTAAATCTTTCTTTTAGGACATTTAGATTACGCTGCACAAAACAATGGAGTATTAAGCCTACAGCTTACACCGAGTTCTGTAGGGACTGTTGGTGACGGAACAACATTAAGGTGAGGTTGAAAGTGGAACTATTAGTATTTTTCATAATAATGTCTCGAATAAGGTGGCTTAGCACCGGTGAGCTCATCAAGTCCACTTAAATCGATAGCAACCCGTTTAGAGAATTTAAGCCCATATACAATAGTTGTGGTAATTGCACATATAACACAAAAATCAATGACTTGACCTTTCTATATGTTTTTTTTGTCAGTTTTGATAGGTCAAAGGTATACACTTATTTTTTTACGTGAACTTTCATCCGCTGACTGGTATTGGTTAGAATGTTCGTGTGGTTCGGGTAATTAACCTGAATAACTGATGATTTGATCTGAGCTTCAGGAAAATTCTGACCCAAATTAGTCAGCTGATGAAATTTCAGGTATTCAAAATTTAAATAAGTGCAAAAGAGTCAACTGAAAATTAAATATTTTTTCAAAATCAAAAACCAAAAAGTGGATTACAGCTTTTTTCTATATTTTTAGAACTTTTTATCAAATTGAGACCAGGCGAGTCCTCATATTTCGGTTAACTTTCTAGGTATTAGTGGACTTACAGCTTATAGTGGATTCCGAACCACCACAACTTTAATGGTTATGCTAATGTGTAACCAGTTCATTGAGCCAATCAAGATGTATTCAATTTTTGCTGTGAGGAAATTGACTAACCTCTTCGACACGAACGCCATTTGAACGCCTTCTATCCCACATTTAAGTTTTTCCAGCTTCAATAGAACTCAAGTAACAAAACGGAGAACATAGTCAGAGTCCTTTCATGGTAATTTAACTTACGAATGGTGTACTATATATATATCACATGCAATTTTTATTATTTAGACCAAAATTATGCCAAAAATATCTGAAAACCGCTCCCCGGAGCTAAGGATCGCACTTACCTTCACCGATTGGTCTCAAAATTTTTGACANCTTCATGGTAATTTAACTTATGAATGGTGTACTATAGGGTCATATATCACATGCAATTTTTATTATTTAGACCNTTTCATGGTAATTTAACTTACGAATGGTGTACTATATATATATCACATGCAATTTTTATTATTTAGACCAAAATTATGCCAAAAATATCTGAAAACCGCTCCCCGGAGCTAAGGATCGCACTTACCTTCACCGATTGGTCTCAAAATTTTTGACAATTTATTTTAAGCTCAAAAGAAACTTTTTTGGGGAAATCGATCCTATCGGGCCACATGGGAACTTGAAATAAGCGTCCACTTAGTCACTATCACTATTTCCATTTAGGAATCCATTACTTACTTATTTCTCATGATCAGGGACCCATGCGAGCAATGCAAATAAAACAAACGTAATTAGTTTTTCCCACTAAAATTCAAATATTTAATAATTGATTCATTTTTATATACATATATGATGTAATAATTGATTATAATTAGTCTTTCTATAAACCTAATAATACTTTGCATTATATGAGATAAAAGATACAATTGTAATTATTTTAATTTTATTTGAGATGGTGTCCAGACGTCACTGTTTGAAGATTTTATTTTTTGAAACACTGACCATTTCCTTTAAAATATTATTACATATTTCAATATACATACATACAAACAATTTAATTTTTTGCATTTAGGTATTGATATTTATTAATGTTTTTAATGTTAAAAAAAATCTTAAATGTTTTGAGGGCCAACAAATAATTAGAATTAATTAAAAAAATATATTCTTAAAATTAACAATATTTTTATTATAATATTATTTTGAAATTTTTGCTCTCCCAGAAAATACAGAATTTAATTTTTTACTTCGTTCATTGAATTTTTAGCCTTTGTTTCATCACTGTTCAGTTGGTTGGGCTGGAAATTCAGAAAAAAATAAATTAATAATAGCCTGTAAAAATCACTGATAATACAGAGTAGAACTGAGGGAAAGATCCATGTGATACGCATTAATAGTTAAAAAAAATAGTTAAAAGGACTAAAAAAGTAGTTTGGATATGTGAACTAAAATAAATCGATTATGAAAAAGTGGTCAGTTGCATGCCCTTGCCTTTCTGTCAAAGTTTGAAAATCGAACTAAAAATAATAGTTCAGAGCCCGAACTAAAATCAAAAGTGGGTAGACTTTTATTTTGATTTTTGGCACCGATAATGCTGCGTCAAATTTAATCTTTATTATCTCAACTGCTTTTAAATAAGAAATAAAATCTACATTAAATAAATAAATAAATTTGAATAATAAAGCCCATTTAATATTTCGACAGTTGTCCTCAAAGAAATAGTTGAGATGATACAGTTTTAATTTGACTCATCGATACCAAAAATCATCACTAATCATAGTCTATGTTTTTAATGTTGTCAAAAAAACTTTCATATACTTATGTGAAACGCAAACTTTGCTTCAAACGCAGACTTTTATATGATATGCAAATAATTGTTACTAGTACGGATATTTTGTTTTAAGTATGAGACGAAGATGATGGTCAAAAAACAAGCTTGATGAGTGGTAACCGAAATTCAGGAGTTTGCATCGATAGAGGTCAATGAGGGCAAAATCCGGGGAATTGGGGATCGACTTTTAGGATGTACAAGGGTTAAAATTTTTGAACCTTCGATTGCAGGTCTCGCTCTATGGTTTGTCAAATTATGCTCACTTTCAACTGACTCTACTTCAAACGTGCCCGAGTTGTTATAGGCTAATTGGAACAGGTCGAAGAAGCAAATTTTCTATTTACTCCTATTAGTATAACCTCAGCTCATGCATGTCTGAATTAGGGTCAGTCGACATCAGTAGTAGATAGTAAACATAATTGGATCAAACTTAGAGTGCTCTGTCCCACAATACGTAGACCATTATATGTCTGCCATAAGTAGATATATCTGACAATGACATACGTATGATTTTGCGTAGACTCCAGTATAGGAAAACCATTGTATATCTACGCATGGCAATTGCTGCCTTTTTTGGTCGACGATATATATTTTGGAAAAAATAAATTTATAGGGATGTAGTTTCAACACATATTAGAACATGGAAATCATGTCCGAAAAAATGCTATTGTNACTATAGGGATGTAGTTTCACCACATATTAGAACATGGAAATCATGTCCGAAAAAATGCTATTGTTGCTCAAATGCAATGAAATTTATTTAAAACTGAGTATAGGCCTCAGAAGTATTTGCGTTGTGAGCAAATTTTTTTATTTATTTTTAATCGAAATACCGCATCAATTGCAGCCAACTTCGTATTAGTAGAACATTTTAAAACTTGTGGGACAGGGTGGAACCCATAATGGAACCGAAGGGTAAAAAATATTAACCCTTGAACTCTCGTAAGAGTCGTTCTCTAAGTCCCCGGATTTTGACGTATAGTATAATTAAATGTTTTCGTTAACCCCGTAAATTATAGTGACCATTCGTGTTCTTTTCTTCAACCGCTCCGTCTTCGTCTATATGGAATTGATGAAAAACACTTTATATAATGCACAAATTACAGAGCTAAAGATCTCTTACGTTACGTACGTTACTCTGTATTCTTTGTGGACAATAACGTAAAATAAATAAATATGTTTCATATGAGCGGTCCAGGCAAAACATAATATAATAACGTGATACAATCTTAATATGGAAATTTTAATTATTTGATTTTATCAAATCCCATCATAATCCCCAAAAAGTCAAATGTAGTATTAGAAGGATGATGTTATGTTTTCAATGGCAATTAAGACATTATGTTCTATATACTATATAATAGAGAAAGATACATATGATTAAAATATTCGGGAAATTCTGAAAACGTACATTATTGTGGAAGTTTTCATTCAGAATTCCTTTGATATGGCCCATGTGAGCATTAAACAACATGATGAATAATTTAATCTCCTAAACTACCTGTACACAAAACAAAATAACCTTTGAAACTGTTTTCTTTTTGTAACTTTTTCTTAATAGGGTAAGCAGCTAGTAATAAACACCATTTCCACTATTTGTTTAGTATGTAGCTGAGCTTATCAATAACGCACTCAGAAAAATTAACCGGTGTGTTTAAATATTCTTCGTAGGTTGGCACAGTGCCATATGAGTTGTTGACAGATAGAATCAACCTACCTCAACATATATCTGACAGGTAGAAGTGTGACTGAAAAGAAAGAAGACAAACTTTTTAAAAATTTATTGCTGATTTCTGGAATCGAACCAAAACTCTCCCAATCAGCAGACTCTATCAAATACGCCATCTTGTTCACACACGTGAATCTGTTCTTATCCTAACATTCTCTGAACGCACCTATTTTCTTCTTAATGGCTAAAACAGGTCTTCAGTGTATGACACCAATGGGTGCATTTTCAATTTCGATGTCGCGTAACATTTTGCATTTGGTGTCAAGAAATCATTTTTAGGTTTTCCAAATATTTCAGAGTAGTTCAGGGTAGTTTGTGTGATTTTGGAGTATAAAAACGGCCATTGTCAAAATATCTGTCGGGAGCAAAAGATCGAATCACTGGCGTTGATGAAAAAGCTATAGTTTTCAGAAGATAGGTTAGGATATCACCACCGTATTCTCTGTCATCTGTGCTAATAGTTGAATGCCCGCTAGAACATGTTTGAGTTTGAATGAGAACAAAAAAAATGTATACAACAGACATCAACAATCACTTATGAATAATAAAATTTGAGTGAATAATAGAATATAGATACTGTAGATAAGGTATGCTTCTCCCACTATAAAAAATATAGTCAACTTCCCTATTATTTTCAAAAGAAATATCGTATTTGTCATATATAGAAAAATAATAATAGTAGGTATACCATAGAATATATAGGTACTTAAGGTACATTAAAATAACTGTATTATAATATCAATTAATAAGGTATGGTATATTAAAAAGATACAAACATATTTGCCTTTACATGTAGGTATATGCTCTGTTGGGATGTACAAAGGTATGGAAGATGATGGATTGTAATTGAATGTAGGATGTTGAAAAAAATGTTTTAATTTTATTTTGGATTTAGATGGACTCTTATTTTCCGTAATGAATAGGTAAGGTAGGAAGAGTAAAGCGCATTGGGATATTGAATAAATATTTAACGGAATTAATTTAAAAAAATAAACAAATTTGCATAAATTACGTTGCGCGTTAAGTAAACATATGCATAAAAAGAACCGAAAATTCTGGGGAGCCTTTAAGAAAATAATTCTTTGATAAAAAGGTGTAAAATAATAGAGAAAGAAATTGTTTAAAAACCTCCACTTTTTACATGATCTAATCTCGGGGATGCTGCTCGTCCAAATCGTAACCGTAATTGTGGTGCTCTTATTGATTTTTGATCCATTATATCCTCATTGTCCTGGTGAGCGTGCATAAATAAATAAATAATTTTTGTTATGTTTGTGAGAGGATTTTAAAATGTAATCGAGATTTGATGTCGAGCGAAAATTGCAACCCTATACAGTATGTTATTTTTTGCAGGAAATATCTGAATACCTTTTTAGAAAGTTGGATACAAAGATCCCTTCCGTTCGTCAATCTCAAAGGAAGTTTATGGTTTGGATCTACCATGTTGGAACTAAGATACCCTCAATTCCTCAATCTTGAAGATGGCTTACGAGTTGGATCTACCATTTGGGAACTAAGATCCTTTCAATTTCTCAAGCTCAAAAATGGATAACGAGCTAAGATCCTTCCCGTTCCCCAACTTTAAGATGGTTTACGAGTAGGATCAGCCATTCGGGAACTAAGATCTCTCCCGAACCTTAAAGATGGTTTACGAGTTGGTTCTGCCATTTGGGAACTAAAATCTGTCCTGTTGCTCAATCTTTGCCTTGTGGGAATTAAGATCCCCTAGAAATCTTGAACTTTTTGAACGACCCCCTAGATTGCCATTTGGAAAGAAAAATCATCTTTTTCAAGTTTATAGGTTCCAATTTTTATACCTCATTGTCTCTCCCCCATATCATCCTTTTTGATGGTTCCTTTATTGGTTCTCCAGACTGTAGGTAGTTCTGAAATAAATATGTTTGTATAATGGTTTTGCTCATAATGTTTGTTGTCAGTTTTGTACATACATCCTCAAAAGATGACCACGCTGGATCTGCTCTTCCAAATCTTAGCCGTAATTGTGGTGCTCGTATAGATTTTTGATCAATCAAATCATCGTCCTAAAATTAGATGAATTTTTTTTAAGTTCAGGACAATTTACCTAATCCACGTTAAACTTACTTCACTTTGAACCGGCATTGATGGATCACTTCTCCTCCCAAACCTTAACCTCAATGACGGAGACCTGACTGCTTTTCGTTTGATTTGATGATCAGCATATGAAATGGGACCGGGATATTCTCTTTGCAGTAAATATTCGTACAAATCTTTAATTGAACCTGTTGAATGAATAAGATTTTAAATTATGTTTCCGTTTCATTACATGCTAAACGACGACACGGTGCCAATATATAAAATCTAATCTCGCACTCTTTATTTTTGTCTTTTTAAATTGAAAAAGTTTCGGATTAAAAAAGATTGAGGTTGACATAAAAAAGTCAAGACTTTGTTCAATTTTAAGATGATGACGACGATAATGACGATGGTGAAGATAATAATCAAAATTCAAATCCCACTCACCTTCTGAATTGTCAGGTGATGGCTCTGACATTAAACTACTTGCTCCCAGTACTAATAATAAACTTAAAGTTGCGAAATTTAATCCATTCATTTTCTTTCTGCAAATAAAAAGAGATAAAAAGTTTTAGGTAAAAATTTATTAATCAACTCTTGTGTATGCATCAATAAATGCGGAACAAATTGCAAATAAAATGGCAGATTTGTTATAAACGCTCGGGTAGAGCTTTAATTGAATCGGAAATAACCTAAAAAAACACAATCGAATGTAGAAAAACGGAAAAATGTGGAGTTAGGATAAACATTATTAAGGCAAGCGTAATTAACGACATTCTACAGCTTAATATGTGACAGTGCATCATAAATGTCGATTGTTAGTACATTTACTCTATATAAAAATAATTTTCTTCTTTATAAGTGTATATGATTTTAGAAAATAGCAAAGAGGCAAAAGTGGATGATTTCAGGGTGTTAAATTTAAAGACCCTTCGGATTCATTATAGTTTCTGCTTGTAGTTTGTCAAATTATGTTAATGTCGATCAACTCTATCTCAGACAGGTTCGAGGTGATACTAGGTAATAGGAGTAAGTTGATATTTTGCCTTTTCGACCTATCCCTGTTCCAATATTACCTTGGGCATGTCTCAGGTAGGATAGGGGATAGTGAATATAATTTGACCAACATTGGATGGGAACTTATAATGAATCTGAATTGTCAAAACTATAATTCCATGAAATCATCCAAAGAGTCAATCTCCAAGTGCCCGTATTTTGACCAAGTATAATAAACTGTTGTCCCCACTGACCTCTATCGATTCAAAACCCTAGAACCTGGTGACCTCTCCAGAGCTGTCTTTCGATCGCCCGCTATGTCTATGAAGAAAACTTCTCAAATACTGAACAACTTTTTGTTAAAATTCATCTTTTACTATTACTTTTGAGTCTTTGATGATACTTCAAGACACTTGATAAAATATAAAATAGCTTTTAAAAAATTTGTGATCGTTTGGGCTTGACAATTCTGTACAATTACAAAAAATTGTTTTATTGATAACATTTTAGTTTATCTTTCTTTCTCCGTTATATGAAAAAGAAAAGAATAGAAAAGAAAAGCTCAGTAAAATTTGAAAAATTTTGTTCTTGGAAAAATTTGCTCAAAATGGTCTAAAACGCAAAAAAACCGAAAAATTTCTTTCTATGTGTATGTTTTCTCGATAACTCGCGTAATTCTCAACCGATTCATCTGAAATTTTGTGTGGAGGCTTTCCTCAACAAAAGTAAGGACAAGTTCGTTAATGGGGCCTCATAAAAACTCACCAGAATTCTTCTGAATTCTTGAATCCTTGTGATCGAAATGAGCTCAAATTTGAAACATGATCTTGTGGTAAGTTTCTAAAAACAGTTCCTAAAACTGTTTGTCTCTAAAACAATGAGCTTTGAGGGCTGATATGAATCAGAGATTTCCCGAATTATTGAGATCTAGCGATTGGAATGAGCTCAAATTTGAATTTTAAGCTTTACGTGGCTGCCCAAGAACAGTTCCTAAAAAAGTTTGACTCTAGGACATCGGGAACTTCCAGAATTCATGAGTTCTAGTGATCGAAATGAGCTCAAATTTGAAGCATAAGCCTCTAGTAAATATCCAAGAGCCGTTCCTGAAAAGTTTGACCCTGGGACATCAGGATATAAAAGCAGTGCCAGTGGGGAAATTGTTTCAGTATTTTTGTGCTAATTTACAAAGAAATTTATGCTTTAAGGCAATTTTGGGACAAATGAAGGATCCTTTCTTCAGTTTTTGAGGCTCTTTTCAAAAAGAATTTGGGTGCTGGCATCCATTGCGCACATCCTCCATGAAGGCCCTGTTTCCATGGCAATATTCGCCCTTCCATTCATCCACCCACTAGGATTTTTCAGAAATCTCCTCAGAACTCATTTATAATGGATGTTGCTCAAATCCTAAAATATGTTTTAGCTAAAAGTTTTCGCATTAAGGTCTTTAATTTTTTTTGACTCGTCCAGTACTGGTTTTGTTTGCTAAAAAAATCCAGAATCTCTCTGTCATTCACTTGTTTAACAATTTTCTATAGTTTTTTTTTCTTATTCCTTTGAAGCATGTACTTTATTCAAATGAATACGCAATTTAAAGGCACATCTGTTGTTAAAATTTTTCTTTTACTTTACCTTTTTAATTGTAACAATATTTTGCGTAGGATTTGTAAAAAGATTTATGATATAAAAGAGAAATAGTTAAGAGACACGCGAATGAATATTTCGAAATCCTTTTATGCGAATCTTTTTGATTTGAATTCAAAAAGATTTTCTTCCTACTTCCCTGGTTGACATTTTATTGTGAATTGAGATTTGCAGATAGATGTGCATGATAAATGTAAATGAAGCAAAATCAATAGATATTAATAACAGATTATGATTACGTGGTTAAATTGAAAATCAGTGTTTTAATCTACAAAGAGGGGCAGAAAATATTTTGCGGCAAAAGGATTTCAATAAAAAAAGAAACAATATATAACAAATATTTTGTTCAAAAGAATTTAATTAAAGGATTTCATCATTTGATTATTGTTTTTGTGGATTTCTTTCAATAAAATGGTAAAATGGAAATAATTTTAATAATCAATTATATTTTTTTTGATTTCTTGGAATACAGAATAAAATAAAGTATGGTAAAACATGGCAATTAAAACAATTGTAATCTGCTCTAATACAAAATACTATATAATTTTTGGAGTAATTAATTTGATTGTTCCTATTTAAGGGTGGGTGTGATTTTCATTAGTACATGGGATCTTATTTTACAACAAGGATTAATTCCTCTCAAATTAATGTCGACGTAAAATTGCGTCAATTCTCCTCTATTTTTTCCCACGCTGCATATAGCGTATTTGGAATTGACATATTGAGCTATGTAATATGATATTGTATCTACTTCATCAATATGTGCATACATAATTCCTTTCCATTAATAAATAAATAAATCCATTTTCCTATCAAATCAATAATCTACTGGGCGAATAGTAATGTTAAGCACACAGTTATTTGAGTGTAATAAAAACGAGGTTACAGATCAATCTTGTAGAATATACAACATATTTTTATGTTCACATCATAGGGGAAAAGGTAGCAACAATCTACATATTACAATAAAAACTGTGCTTATAATAGAATTCATGATTTCAAGATTCCTTGGCTATTTTACACCATCTTCAAGAAGATCATAGGTCATCAATAAAACGTACGTCGGAGTGGAATTTGTTTCAAATCTCTGTCGTGCTGAAGCATTAACTTCCGCTATAGTGCTTGACGACCGGGTGGTTGAGTCGTAAAATTTTGTTCTCAAACACTTGCAGTTTGTTCATCAACTTTTTTGTTGTTGTCCAGTTCTCGGGTTTTTTCTTAAAATTTGTGAATTTCAAAGTTAATTCGGTAACTAGGCTTGTCAAAGCGGACTTAAAACATTTTGTGAATTTCAAAGTTAATTCGGTAACCAGGCTTGTCAAAGAGACTTAAAACATAAAATACAAGTCTTCGTGAACTGTTGTTGGCAAAATTTTACGTATCTTAAGATCACGCCGCATTACCAATGAAAGATTGGTGGTAAAGAACAGAACAAAAAATATCATTCTTGTGATACGCTTATTGAGAAAATTTGGTTGGATTGGGCACAGTCCCGAAGAAGTTTGTCACCAAGAACTTGTGTATAATCCACAAGTACGGCCAAAAACACTCGCGGTTGCTCAGCACTATAATATATAATATAATAATAAGGCTTATAGATATCCTATTGGGACCAGGCGAGTCCTCATATTTCAGAGAACTTTCTAAATATTAGTGGACCTACAGCTTATAGTGGATTCCGAAACACCACAACTTTAATGGTTATGTTAAGTTGAAGTAAGTTAAAGACTGATGAATTAATATTTATTTTTGACTGCCTAGCCGTGAAATCAAAAATAAATTTTAATGGTTATGCTAATGAGTTACCAGCTCATTGAGCCCATCAAGTCATGTTCAGTTTTTATTGCAAGGAAACTGACTAACCTGACATACACACATATACCACCACAATCATAGGTTATATAATTGTAGATGGTAGTATAGGTGTATGCATATTTCACAGACTGACTGTACTGTGTTCTATTTATAGAAATATCGACAATTCAGATTTATCACAAACTGAAAATCAACAATCTAATTTAATACACAGCTGTTTGCACCGGAAATCAAACCCAGAACCTAGTGGATGTGAGGCTAGCGTGCTAACCACTCAACCATCTGGTCGTTTATAATAAAATGATTAAGATGACAGGCTATAAGTGGCTTGTTCGAATATACACGCCTTTTCTGAGTTTATTCCGTCCTATTCCTAGAAGGATTTAACTTTAGTTTAATATTCCTTTTGAACACTTTTCTTAAGTCCGTATTTATACGTTCACTTTAGTTTAAGAGTGTGAAAAGGTATATTTTGTACCCCTAAAGCCATGTAAATTCCGATTCATCTAACACGAATTTGCTGATAAACGATAAGCAAAAGTTCAAATTTCAGCTTCATCATAATGTGTAAAAGACCCTGCGGTAGCTAAATGAAAAGGCGCTTGGAAAATTGATAAAAAATGAAAATAAAATAATGGTGCAATAAAGATTTATTGATCCTTGATACGCAAAATTGTCACCCATTTGCCTTTATGAAAATGATTTTCATTTTCCATCATCATAGAAATTTTATTGGCCATTCTATCCGATGGGAAATAAGGTTATACCCATCTTGTGCAAGACTAGAAAAACCATTTTGGTATATGAAATTTGATAGAATTATAAATATTTAATAAAAGGCTTTACATTTTCTTCCAGCAGCTTGGGGATTTCTTGATGTTATGATGAATAACTACGACCGAGAAATGAAAGTACAGCGTCAGAACAACAACCCTGCTTGCATATTGTACATTGTGTGGGGGGTAAATTTGAAATTCAAAAAAATGATACCTGTTACGTTACATTATCCTTTACATTGAATACGCAATGATGTAGCATTCATCGTGATGAATCTTCATTTACACATGTTATGTTTATATTAGAATAAATATCTTTGGATACGTCATCATCATACAATGCGAAGAGATGCTGGATATTACTCTAACCATAACCATATTATGTAGTCTATTAATTCTACAAACTAATTTATTAATGTCCAATTATGATGTCTGAATTATAAGACATAGTTGACTGGCTAGACTAGAGGGCAGAGGATGTTATGAGAAAAATATATATGAGACATATTTGACACTGTAAACATAGTTAGGAGTCCAATAGAGTGGCGAAGTACTGTAAAGTATCATTGTTGTGTTACGTTAATTTAATTGCTTTCCAGCAGTAGAAAGTAATTCAAAATTAAAACAAATATTAGACCCCTACGTAGTTTAGTTGGTAAAGTGCTGGCACACGGTGCTCGATTTGGATTCGGTTCCTATAGTTTGAATCAATTTAAAATTGAAAAATTACGTGAATCAAGTCTAGAGCTGTGTTTACGTAAAAAATATAGTATCTCATAAGCGAACTGTAAAGAAATGAAGGTTTGCTAGTTTCTTGGTTTCCTGGTTGTGAATATCGACATTTAGATTTGCTCATTTGGTGAATCGCTATGTTTGGTTCTAAGCGCAGTAAAAACTGGGAAAACCTATCACAACTATTATTGATATATTGATATATATTTGGGTCCACGAATAGCTGAGTGATA
>JXPH01021130.1:0-12631 GCA_001014845.1 Mochlonyx cinctipes
GTCATGAAGCCGTATCGGCCTGGTTCTTAGTGTATGCATATGATTTTGTGATATTTTTACCGGTAAATTTTTTGGCACTTTTTGTGACAGACTGCATTTTCCATTTATTTATACTGAAAATTGGGGCCATAAAGTGGATTTGCCTTTGAATCCAGATAAAACCATTGTGATTCTTTTGACAAAACGTAGGGTTATCGAAGGGTGTTGCCCCTTGAACTTCTTCTACAAGTTTATTGAGAGAATCGATTGAGATATGTTTCTAGGGATTATCCTTCTTAGATAACAAAATAAACTGGAATCCTCATATAGATAATCGTATGTTGAAAGCTTGTCAAGCATTTAGACAGTGCAGAAGAGTCATACAGCGCACCTAAGATTTAAAGCCCAACTAGATCCTTTGGCTTTATACAATACCCATTAGTCAATTATGGTTTTTTGGTGTGGTTGCAAAAAGTAGAGTAACAGGTGGTTCAAAATAAGACGAACCAACTACAGAGCCTGGGGTGTGTCAGACAGCATCACGGTGTGAAGTGATCAACTCCAACAACAGCACTCCA
This sequence comes from Mochlonyx cinctipes, assembly GCA_001014845.1. Classification (NCBI taxonomy): domain Eukaryota; kingdom Metazoa; phylum Arthropoda; class Insecta; order Diptera; family Chaoboridae; genus Mochlonyx; species Mochlonyx cinctipes. The sequence continues at coordinate 558 of JXPH01021130.1, forward strand.
GGTTCTTTTGAACCTTAGACCTCTTCTGCACATACAGTTACAAATGAAAAATCGTTCTTCTACGTGTCGATTGTTTTCCACTGCTCCATTTAAACTAACTCGTAGCACTGGCCCTGAAAGCATTTGGCTACATCTCACTCGTGAGTTACCCTAATTCGATTTTACTTTCAATCTCAAAACCACCAGTGCTATTTCTATTTACAGCGAGCTGCTTCGTCTTTTCAACGTTTCTCTTAAAGTAAAACTTCTTTTCTTTATCCTTACAAATGGGGCCACATAGTACTCTTTTTGCAAAATTCCACTGGAACGATTTTTAAAAAATCAGAACCTGAAATATCGCCTCAAAAATAAAAAAAATCGTCGAATGAAAAGTAGCCAAAATTTTCTTACAATTTCAAAACATCTTGACTGTTTTGAAAATTTGAGACTTTTCTTAAAATTTTAGCTATTCTTTTTTTCTCCCATCATATCTATAGATATAAAAGAAAAGCTCATGTCTTCAATAAAATTATAAAAATTTTGGTTCTTTAGGAAAACTTGCCCCAAATGGTCTAAACCGTGAAAAAATCAAAAAAGCCTGCTTGTCTGCGTATATGGATCCAGGATAACTCACGTATAATTCTGGCCACGGGTTCTGGGGGAATTTTCCAGAAATCTTGAGTATCAATGATCGGTATGAGCTCAAATTTGGAATATAAGCTTTTAGTAATTGCCAAAGAACAGTTCGTTTGCTGAGATGGGGATAGTATCATCCATTCCTTGTGCTTCCGCTTAAGAGACTTTTTTGTATAACTTTTTTAATACTTTTCAGATCTTCTTCAAAATTCGCACATATGATCTTTGACCAAGTCTAAATCCTGTTCCTATCATAAAATATACAATGAATAAAACAAGTTTCCTACGCTTTGAAAGCTCACTTTAGTTTCAAGAATATATAACCGTTTAGGGTTACTTAGAAAAAAGCAAACTTAAAGCAAATATACACTTATTCAAGGAATATTTCAACTGAAATGATAAAAAATGGCAATGACTCATAAACAAACATTTGAAGTTTATGCCAATGAAATGGGAACTTCTTCAATTCTTCTCTCGATAAAACTCTTATTAGATGCTAATTTTGCAATTCCTAAGACTAACAATATGGAATATTTTTCACTAAACGAGATAAATATCAAATGGCCACTTTGAAGTTGTTCAATTTAATTTCGAGTTCATGAAAACCATCTCAAAGCATAAACTTTTCCATTATGCTCATGAATAAAATATTTTCAATTGAGCATCTTCATGTTAACTGAATATTTTTATTTTATTTACCAACCGTCCAGCTTGAAATTCTTTAGAAAAGCTGCACAGAAAAAGTTCAGAATCTTTGGGATTTTTTAATATTAAATATTAAAGCTTATTTTTTATCTTGAAGTTTACTTTTGACAGTCAATTTATTATGCAAATTTTAAAGAGGATCTACAAAGTTACTGTACAGTTATGCAAGAAAGTCTGGTCATTGGTGGAAGCATCAGTAACGGATTGTATTATTCCAAATTTAACATCAGATCTGATTTAAAGCGCTTACCAGAAGCTTATATTCTAAATTTGAGCTCATTTCAATTACCAGAACTCAAGAATTCTGTAAGTTTCTTGTAACTAAGAGGTCTCAGACCCCAATGCCCTATGATCAAACTTTTTAAAGGAACTGTTCTTGTATACTAACAACAAGATAATGTTCCTAATTTGAGCTCATTTCAACCATTAGAACTCAAAATTTCTGTATTTGGGTAAGTTTGTATTGAGCCTCTAGACGCCGTGGTCCGATTTGACCCATTGACAAACTTGTTCTTATTTTGGTTGAGAATAGCCTCCACACAAAATTTCAAACAATTCCAGAGGAACCAAAAACTTTTAAAATTTTATCGTAGACATAAGCTTTTCTTTTTCATCTATAGATCGGATGTGAGAAAAAAAGAAAAAAGAAAATTTGAAAAAATTAGTGCCTCGGTTGTAGTTGCTACAAATAGTCTGAAACGGAAGTAAAACCAAAAAACTATCTCTCAGTCGGTGTCTTAGTGCCTATCTGTGTATCTGTATGTGTCCCTGTCTATGTATTTGTATTTGTATGTTAGATATCTCACGCAGATGTCATCCAATTTGGATGAATTTTGTTTGGAGGCTTTTCACAACAAAAGTAAGGCCGTGTTTTTAATGGATGAACTCGGGCGACGGAGTCTGGGGCCTCCATACAAACTCACCGGAATCTTCCAGAAGTCTTAAGATCTAATGATTGGATTGAGCTCAAACTTGGTAAATAATATTGTGGTAATTATCCTAGAACAGTTTCTAAAAAAGTTTGACCATAGGACATCGGGATTTGAGGGCTCTTGTGTACCAGGAACTTCTTAAAGTGTTGAGTTCTAGGGATTGGAATGAGCTCATATTTGGAACACAATCTAGTGTTAAGTATCCAAGAATAGTTCCTTAAAAAGTTTTACTCTGGAATATCGGTATCTGAGGGCTCTTAAGTACCAGTAACATCCACAATTCTTGAGTTTTAGTGATCAAAATGAGCTCAAATTTGGCACACAATCATTTGGTAAGTGCCCAGAAGCACTTCCTATACTAAATTTAGGATATTATAACCCATTTCTGATGCTTCCATTTACAAAACTTTCTTTGATAACTCTCTAAATACTCTTCAATACCCTTCTTTCTTTGTCAAGTTCCTATTATAAAATATACGATAGATAAAAACCATATCATCCACTTTGCGGTTCCCTTTGTTTTTGTTTTTCTTGTTATCCATTTTATGTATATTTTGTCAGCCAAAGGGACTTGGTTAAAGAGTTCAACTAGAAAAGAATATTTAAAAAGGCCTTTTTTACATATCTGGTGAAATTTCGTTTAGAAATTCTGTGTTCAGTCTCAGTTCAAGAAGAAAATTGATTTTTAACTTCTATCCCCACTCGTTCAGTATCAAACATAATCGAATTTATTAATAAATAATTTTCCATCTAACGTTTATATAATGATGAAATTGTATTGAGAAGAAGATGGTATAAAACTATTAGTAGATTGAAGACGATACTGATGATGATGATGATGATGATGATGATACTTAATAATTTAACCTTTGAAACATCGTTTGTACCTGACATCAGAATCTGATCAGATAAACCCTTTGATGTATTAGACCCTGTTTGTTATACGATTGAAGATAAATCAATCATAATAGATAGAACCGACACCGGGAAGAAAATTAGATTCATTAGCTTATAATCTTTTTAAACATGTATTAAATCCCATAAATTATTTCTCTTTTACCACTCTCTAGAGTCAAATTTCTCCAATACTTTTTGAGAAAAAAATAACAAAATGTAAAAATATTTACCTCATTAATATTCGAAAAGGCACATAGAATTTCGGTTGGATTTATTCATGCTCGAAAATTATAAGAAAAAATAATTTTTTTCATCCCCTTAACATATACGCTGTCTTTTCCATATATTATTTATATCAAAGATTAACATAAGAAGAGAGGAAGACGCGCGTGTTGTGTCTATTTAATTTTATTATCTTTCTTTTCGTTTATTTATTATATAGGTTGAGCAACCTATAGGCCTTATTATATTATTATTATTATTTGAGCAATCTGAATTGTGTAGGCATTGAAATAGTAGCAGGCCAAATATCTGGTCCTGGGATTTTTTGCGATGCTGAACATGAATTCACAATTGTTAGAATGTGAAACTTTGTCCAAAATATCACAAAACCGGTACTTCGGTGTCAGACCACAGCGTTTTACTGCTAAGTTTGACATCAAGTTGACTGTACACTACACATGTTGTCTTCGAGTTTCTCGAACTTAAATACATAATAATAATAAAATAATAAGGCCTAGTACGTACCCTATTGGGACCAGGCAAATCCTCATATTTCAGAGAACTTTTTAGGTTTTTAGTGGACCTACAGCTTATAGTAGATTCTGAACCACCACAACTTTAATGGGTATGCTAATGAGTTACCAGCTCATTGAGCCCATCAAGTCATGTTCAGTTTTTATTGCAAGGAAACTGACTAACCTGACATACACACATATACCACCACAATCATAGGTTATATAATTGAAGATGGTAGTAGGTGTATGCATATTTCACAGACTGACTGTACTGTGTTCTATTTATAGAAATATTGAAAATATAAATATAGAAAATCATCATTCTAATTCAAATAAATACAGTAGCAGCTACGGGAATCGAACCCGGAATCTTGTGGATGATAGGCTAGTATGCTAACCACTCAACCACCAAGCCGTCGACAATAACAGTGGTTCTATTGCATACTCTCTTAAATTACAGCCACAATTCATCGGTCCTAAGCAACTTTCAGTTGGCAAAGTTCTCTGATCTAACTTTGAGCGTTTCTTGGACGTTCTTGGTCATTCATGTAGAATTCAAGTTTGCAATATTGATAGGGATAAGTCTGTCAATGGTATAGTGACACACTCATTAAAGTGTAGAACTTGCTCAATAACAGGAATCAAGATAGAAGAGGTTGCCAAATTAAAATTTTGGGCGTCAACTACAAGGTTTGGAACAAGCACTTGGTCGCATCTTTCAAGAATAAACGTTACAGGAACAGGAGGTCATGGTCAGTAAGACAACCGAAGGACGCTTGAATTAAATTATTGATTCCATTACTGTTATTACCAAATATAAAATCAATTAAGGTGGATGTGGGATGACGATCATGACATGTAGCAAAGCTAGGCACAATTTTGAAGAAAAAAAATTAATCAATAGTTATATAATATACTATAGTCATGTAGTAATGGAGATTTGTATTGAAATCACTCATTACTTTCTGACAGTGCTAACCTAAAATGGTCAATAAAAGCTACTGTCAAACCATCTGGAGCATACACAACCCATAAAATGAGTACATTCTCATTTAGCTGAATTTCAATGAACATGTATTCAACAACTGCACCAAAATCTGACACATAACCTTGGCGTTGTAACCATTCCAAACATACATGGTAATACCTCCAGCTCCAAAATGAGTTCGATCATGTCGAATGATTTTATATTTTGGAAACTCCACCTGCTTGCTAGGAATATATTTCTTCGGCCAAGATTTACAAATACACAAAAATGACGCCCATTTATGTGATAGATAAGACTCCACGCCAATTAAATTAAATTCTTTGATGTCTTGGACAGTTTGGAACTCAGACGGTTATCACTGCACTGAAAAAAACGTTTTAAAATCATTTCAAATTTAAACGATTTCACACTTTCCCATTTCAATTTGAAATGATTTTAAAATGTTTTTTTAATGGATTTTATTATTGAGTGTTTTTTAAGTGTTTTAAACATTTTAAACATTGTAAAATTAAATGTTTTTTAAATGGATCCATTAAAAAAACACTTACAAAACACTTAATAATAAAATTCATTTAAAAAACATTTAAAAAACATTAAAAAACATTAAAAAACATTTCTAATTGAAATGTTTTCCATTTTCAGTGTGACGCTATCAAAATCGATACTGTCATTGATTGAAGAACGTCCGATCAAGGAAGCTTCTAATGGTATATCACGAAGGGGGTTGGAACATATGGTTGAAGGTCATATGGTAGACGGCCGTTTGGCCGAACGCAAAGGGGTCGAGTCCATAAGGCCAATTTTTTTCGAGTTTGGACATTTGGCCGAAATAAAAATAAATAAATTAAAACCTATTTTCAATGATGTTTTTTTAGCGATTGTAATACAGTAAAATTAATATTATTGCGCTTAATGCACCCTTTTTTCTTAAATTGATTATGAGTTTTAGTTAAAGAAAGTTATTTTTCCGACAATTAAAAAGCCCCACATAATGCGACCTATTTCAAAGAATTGTTTTTAGTGATTAAGGGGCTGATAATTTTATCAATATTATTCAGCCCACTGAATTTGAGCTTCAAATCAAACCAAAGTTGGTGAACAGAAATTGAACCGCAAGAATCGATGCACCTTTTAACAGCCATGGTGATTTGGGTATAGTAAAATTAACATTCTTGCACACAATGTACCCTTTTTCTTACATTTATTATGAATTTTACTGAAAGAAAGGTATTTGTGCTGTAACTAAAAACCCCACAGAATGCACCCTTTATTCAAAGCGTTTTTTTAATGATTGCAGTACAGTAAAATTAACATTATTGCACACAATGCATTCTTTTTTCTTAAATTGATTACGAATTTGAGTTAAAGAAAGTTATTTTTGCCGATAATTAAAAAATCCCACATAATGCTCCTTTTTTTTCATTTTAGTATGCAAATTTTTTCTTTTGCGTTCAAATGTTGCAAGATAATATTTTTTGCTACTTCGGCCAAATGTCCCAAATATTTTTTTTCTATGATTCGGCCAAATGTCCAAATCCCTTTTGATGTTCCGCCAAATGGAATTTAGCCATATGGCAATGCGCCAAACTGTCTTCGGCTATATGACATTTTCGCCAAGTGTAACAAAATCCACGAGGGAACGGTAGATTGCTTTAGGAAAACTTAGAGAAAGGCTAGCGCTCTCTCGTCTCCAAGGTTTTTATTTTTTTTTATAAGCTGGCACATTCACTCCTTTCATATGATATGCAAACGGATTCATAGGTACCGGAGTTTGTTACTTAATTAGAGATTTCCTGCACTGATTGTCCACTTGGGAATATTTTTCCAACATTTTTCTTCCGTTTTTTGTCATAATTGATAATTATTTGCTGGATATTTTAACAAACGGGTTCTTTAGAATTGAAAACCGAAGAAAACTTTAATTTTGGACCAAAATTAACTTTTAATAATCAATAATAGAATACGGCCTATACAGTACCCTATTGGGACTAGACGAGTCCTTATATTTCAGTGAATTTTCTAGGTATTAGTGGACCTACAGCTTATAGTGGATTCCGAAACACCACAACTTTAATGGTAATGCTACTGAGTTACCAGTTCATTGGATCCATCAAGTCATGTTCAATTTTTGCAGCGAGGAAACTGGCAATTTTATTCGACTTGAACGCCATTCAAAAGCCTTTCATCCCATACTTAAGTTTTTGCAGCAAGTATATTTTTGATAGCATACCTCTGACGATATATGTCGGAAACCACCTTGCTTACCCTATTATTAATTAATAATAGCGTACACGAATTAATTTACCTTCTCAAGAACGATGAATGAACGCAAATTAATTCAATCCCCTCAGGTCGGTTTTGAACCCGTGTCCTTAAGGTCCATCCATAGATGGACTCTATCTATGAAGCCACCGGGCAGTCAATTTTTTATAGGCTTCCAAGTGCCAAATTTATATTTCTTATGATCTTCATTGCATACGACAGTACTAGGAAATAGTGTAAAAAATTGTCCGGTTGTGAAAACTGTCCTTGGAACCGTGAAACTTGCTAGAAACACAGCTTCAGAAAGTATTTTTTGTTGCAAGACCAGTTGCCACAGCCGTAATTTCCAGACACTGTTTTCAAGTATTGTCTCATACAATGAAGGTTATAAGAAAAATGAATTTGGGAGCTACTATATCCCATCCATCAAAAATTATCCTTGGACCGGAATTAAAGCGTTCTTTGGTTTCTAAAGTCTTAAGTACCTATGTGTTAAATTATCCATTATTAATTATGTTAATATTAAGTTTAGACAACATCCAACATTTTGGAAGTTCGAGGCACAGTTTTGAAGCTTACAAGTCCGAAAAGCCGATTTCATGGATATTCATAGGTTCCATGTATGTTTTTTCAATGTTTAAGTATCACAGTGCATTGTGACTATTGTTTAGAAGTGTATAGAAGACAAAATGTACACAAATGAAAAATCAGTGCATAAAATCTCTAATTCAGTAGAAAATTACGGTTTCTATAAGTGGTAAAAATCCGATTTCCAAAAACTATATTAAAATGTTTTTAACAAACTTAGATCAATGATTATCAAAATTGAGTCAAACACAACGATCTGACCATAGACAGTGACCTAGTTGAACCAAAAAGCTGATTTTTGGCCATTTTAACGAGGTTCCCACATCCGGACGATTCCGGACACCACGGATTCATGTTCAGCATTCCAATAAACTCCCAGAACCAACTATTTGGCCTGCCACTATTCAAGTGCCTTATGCCATGTATTCAAATTGAAGTTGCTTAGAGTATACATATATTTACGAAAAATATTCTTTTCTTTCATACGAAACGATAAATGAATATCAAAATACATATTTATCATCAGATATAATGTATGTTGCCTGACTGATGATACAAATAAGGAGAATCGCTGCGAGGATTTCAATTTCGAATGAATGTAAACGCATGGTGGATGGTAGATTAGAAAAGAAAGGAAAAAGGAAGGAAAAGGTACAATTTCTCGATTTATTATTTATTATTCAGCTCGTGTGTAGCAACAGGCCCATAATTATGTTAATGAGATCTTTACAAAAATGGATGACAAATTAAAATTGCTATTAAATAAATCATTATGCGTTGGGGGAGGAAAAGGGGAGGGATCTTTTTTCAATCTAATTAGAAATTAAAAAATTTCTGAAGAAGCTTTTCGAACACAATGAATAAGTAAATGATTAATTAAACAAATAAATTCAGGTGGAAATTATGTAACAACATATCAAATATTTAACATTCTTTTGAGCATAAACTGCTTTTCAATTTAAAAATTAAAATGGAAGATGAAGAGAGTGTTGTGTTGCGTTACGTTTGAAGAAGAGTTCTCAACTCATTAATTATTTTTCAGTAATTAAAATAATCTTTTCCATCTAGCATCCTCATCATCATAGGGGAACAGTTAGTTAGTGCTCTTAATAATGAAGCAGTCCAAAACTAGAATTTACCGCACTAAACATGAGCCTTTTTATTCAAATTTAATTTGGCTTGAAATTAAAATTGAAAAATCGACGAACGAAAAACTAAAAATAGTAAATTGGAATAAAATTGAATCGCTCTCTGAATTTGCATTATTTTTCGGATGCTAAATTTGCAACAATTTGTTTGAGGTTATGGCTTTTCATGTTGCAATCTATATTCTGGATTGTAAACTAATAAACGAGATAAAAATTTGAAACGGCATCGTTGAATTTTTAATATATGCTGGGTATTTGTGGTCGAAACTTGTTGAAACTATAACCTAGTTCGTATTAATTGTCGAGAGTGTCCAAATTGTCAAAATTGCCTAAGGTATCCAAAGTAACCATAATTGTGTAACGTAGTCTTGTGGGCCACAATGTTGATAAAATAAAACATTCAGTGTTTAAAATACTAACTACACAGACCTTTAGCTTGATTTTGGTTTGGAACAGCGTGGTGGAGCGTCAGGAAAATGACAACTTGTTTGTATTTCTTGTTTCATTTAACCTGGCATTTTCATTATTCCTTTTAGCTATATCGCTTTATATATAATCAGCTTAAAAATAATGCCCATTTTTCACAACAACATTCCAAGAATCCATCCTATTTGCCTAAATGTATTTACAGAGTTATCCAAGAGAGACTGTTAATTGGAAGCAATAGAACCGTATGATACTATCCTAGATTTAGCAAAACTGTTCTTGGGCGAAATGCAAATTTGAGCACATTCCGATCACTAGAACTCCATGGTTCTCAAATTTCCTGGTACAAAGGAGCCCTCAGTTCTCAATGTCCCACGGTCAATGAGTTTTTGGAACTGTTTCTGAATTACCTACGTGTGCACGGAAAATTTGAAATAAAAATTTTTAGATAATGTTTCTAAAAAAAATGTAAACCTTATATCCTAATTATTAGTTCAAATTTCTAACAATAATAGTTTAAATCTTTAAAAAAACAGTAATATACTATTAACTGAAAAAATTAGTTCGGAACACGATTTTTATGCACAACGCGTAAATACAACTGTTCACTTATCTATCCAATTAAATCTAAGGCCAGATCAGTTGTAAGATAATTAATCTAAAATTGTCAGTAAAATGCGGTTAACTGAAATTTTAGAATAATAAAATCAGTGAGTAGGTGAGGTTTTCTTCTGTATTAAGATGCTCTTATTTTCAGTATCTAAAGTTTTCTATGTGGTAATGTTTCAAATATAGGTTCATTCCAAGCATTAGAACCCAAGATTTCTGGAAAATTCTGGTGTTTTTGTATGGGAGTCCCCTAAACCCCGTGGTTTGATTTGGCACATTAACAAACTCGTCATTATGTTTGTTGTGAAAACTCAAATTTTAGCTGAATCCGTTGAGATTTACGCAAAGTATCGAACATGAAGACACACAAGCAGAGAAAACAATCATCTCTTTCCTAGATAGATATGCTTAGAATAGCTTAGGTTTTCAGTAAAATTTGAAAAATATTGGTTCTTCGGAGAAAGTTGCTCCAAATGGTCTGCAAACGTGAAAGAAAAACGAAAAAAGTCTGTGTATGTGTCTGTCTGTCGGTAGATCTGCATGTTCAATAACTCACGTAATTCTCAACCGATTTGATTGAAAGTTAGTGTGTAGGCTTTTCTCAACAAAAAAGAAATAGTTTGCTAATGGCCCAAATCAAACTACGGGTTCTCAAACTCATATGGATTTTTTAGAAATCTTGAGGTCTAATGATAGGAATGAGCTGAAATTTGGACCAAAATCTTGTGGTAAGTATCCAAAAACATTTCCTTAAAAAAGTTTGACCCTAAGACATTAGGATCTGAGGGCTCCTATGTCCTAGGAACTTTGGAATGAGCTCAAATTTCGAACATTCTATGCCCAAAACAGTTCCTGCAGTAAATTTGAGTTAATAGCATACGTTCTTGGTGCTTCCACTTACCAGACGTTCTCTGATAACTCTGTAAATACTTTTCTGATCCTCTTTTTCTTTGCACATACAATCATTGTCCAGTTCCTATCAAAAAATTTACCATAAATAAGAAAGAGAAACTTTGTAATCCATTTTGTGGCTTCCTTCGTTTTTTCACACTTTGGAGACCTTTGACTATCAGCAAAAAACACATATACAATGGCATGGACCCGACTTTTTTCATACAACTCTTACAATACAACATGTTATATAATGGCGTAACCCTAGAATCTTGGGCTCAGATCACTCGTATGCAACAGGCTTTTACAAGAATCTTGGATTCTATTCTAACACTGGAAATGATCTCAAATGTGGATTATAAAATTTTGGTAAGTATCTAACATTTTCTGTCTTCTTTTTGTTTTTCGGCAATTATTTCAACATAGATCCCGATATCCCAGATTCAAACATTTGTAGAAATTGTTTTTGAGCACAAACAAAAAGCTCATATTACAAAATTCAATTCATTCCGATCACCAAACTTCGAGAATTCTCAAAGGAGCCCTCAGATCCCAATGCCCCAGTTTCAAACATTTTTAGGAATTGTTCTTCGATAGTAATAATAATAAGGTTTAGGAAAATACGTTTTTGGGTGAACGATTAAATAAATATGGGTGACAACGAAAAGAAATTTGGGTGACAAAAAAGAAATTTGGGTGACAAAAAAAGGAAATTTTGGTGACAAAAAATGAAAATTGAAAGGACTTCCAAACTACCATGTATTTCTTTTGTAAAAAGGAGAAGTATTTTCAATTTTTACAAAAGAAATTCTTTGTAGTTTGGAAGTCCTGAAGCCGCGGCCATGAAGGGACTTCCAAACTGCCATGTATTTTTTTTTGTAAAAAGGAGAAGTATTTCTAATTTTTACAAAAGAAATCCATGGTAGTTTGGAAGTCCTGAAGCCGCGGCGGCGAAAGGACTTCCAAACTACCATGGGTTTCTTTTGTAAAAACTGAAACTCCTTTTTATAAAAGAAATCCATGGTAGTTTGGAAGCCGCGGCGGTGAAAGGACTTCCAAACTACAATGGATTTCTGTTGTAAAAATTGAAAATACGAAAAATTGAAAGAAAAATTGTTAGTCGAATTTCATTTTTTGTCACCCAAATTTCTTGTTTTGTCACCCAAATTTCTTTTTTTGTCATCCAAATTTCTTCTTTTGTCAGCCAAATTCCATTTCTTGTCACCCAAATTTACTTTTTAGTTGCCCAATTTTCTTTTTTTGTCACCCAAATTTT